>ML788656.1:29674-58032 GCA_009831015.1 Picea engelmannii
TCTCCTGGTACTCTCAGCAAGCCAAGATGTCAAGTTTGAGTTTTTGGTCAAATCTAGGGTTGACCAAGTCAAAGCAGCCATGACTTACTCTATGAAGTTAGAAAACAAGTTAGATGGAGCTTCTAACTTCAGAGCGTGGAAGAAAAGGATTGACCTCATCCTTTCCAAGAATAAGGTGCTGGATATCGTGAAAGGAAAGATCATGGAACCAGAGTTTGAAAAAGGAAAAGAGAAAGAACCACAGAACGTTGCAGTTATGGATAAGTTCAAAGACGGTGACATCAATGCCATGAGTATCATAGTGGACTCTATAAAATATCACTTGATACCCTACATTTCCCATTTGAACTTATCGAAGAAGATGTACGATGCCTTAACAAATCTCTTCTCAGTTAGAAACATTGGACAAATAATGAGTTTGAAGAATGAACTCTGTAACTTGAAGATGAATGATGATGACAACATAAAATCATAATTTGTGCGAATCTCTCAGTTAAGAGATCAAATACAAGCTATTGAAGAGATCATTTCAGTGAAGGAATTGGTAAACATAGTACTCAATGGTCTTCCCAAGACATGGGATGCATTTGCCGCAAGCATGAACACAAGGAAGGAGTATCCTACATTTGAAGAAATTTGGACTTGTTGTGCTCAAGAAGAATCCAGGATCAGTGCAAAAGAGAAACCCCAAAAGAAGTACGATGATCAAGCCTTCACATCAAGGTTCAAGAATTTCAGGAAGAAAAGGAAGGGGACACACAAAGCATTAGTTGCCAAAGAAAAGAAACATACAAAGAAGACCAAGCATGATGAAAGAGACTTCTTCTTCTGAAGGTAACAATACTCTTCTTAGTTCTTGTACATATCTTGTTTGCATAATCTCTATACATATCTTGTATATCTATCTCTTAGAAGATAATATGTTCCAAGAAGAACTAAACCTATGGAAGAACAACAAGATAAGGATTTCTATCATTATACAAGTCAGACAATACACATGAAAGGATGAAATACATAAAACAAATCACGTGGAAGCTATTACAAGAGACTTAGAAGAAGCAAGACAGAAAGAAGTCAACAACCAAGAGGAAATCGGAGAAAGACTTATAACACTTTGTAGAAGAGAATAAGGATGCAGACGGAAGTGTGGAATCTCCTAGATGGAGGGAGCCGATTATATATCACCAAAAAGAAGAGCATGCATTCATACTTGAAGCAAGGATTATGAGGGATCTAATCCTATGATCCATTGAAGATGATGAAGTATATATCGATGACAACAAACATGAAAAACAATACGTGAAGAAGACCTCTTCGAAGAGAATCTTTAAAGTATCCCTGGTTGTCCATCCACATCCATGATCCTATGATGAAAGAGGGAAATGGAATCTTTAGGGCATGGAATCTACTCCATGGACCCAAGAGCTAAAGAAAAACACGAGGAAGAACATGAAGATTCCAAGAAAGAAAGAGAAGTCAGAACAATCAATCATTGTATCGAGAATCACAAGATTACTAGCCTGATATGAACTCACTAAAAGCAATCAAGCAGAGGAACTGAAATTCGTGATGAAGAACAGTGTATGGAAGACTTATGAATGAAAGCATTGCGAGATCTAGAACTAGAGGTTCTCCCAGATGAAGGGAGAAGACTATGATGATTACTTGTTCCAGTAAACCAGACATATCTCTACATGAGTCATTGTATCATCCGCAATATCCATTGGTTGAAGTTTTACATAAGATAAATGCAAAGACTGTTCTCTTGAGAAATTGAACAAAGAGTGTATGAAGAGCAACCTCAAGACTTTGAGGCATACCAAAAAGAGACCCTTGTATGCAAATGGAAGAAGATAACTTGGTGGAGAACCTCCAGTGCACAACAGAAGCGTGGCAAAGATTTTCTATAACAATGATATTGTATCAAGATGATTACTCAGTAAGATCAGATCTCATGATGATAGAAGAAGTTCCACATGGATATGTTCTAGTTTTCCAACAATGATTTACTTTATTGATCAGAGCTACATGAAGCCTTCAGAGAAAACCAATGTTCCAGACCGAAGTAAATTTGAAATCAATCATTACATTATCCGTGATGAAGTCCAGAAAGGAAAAAGAGGTTCTCCAATACATATCTCCACAGATGAGCAGATAAGCAGACATTTTAATAAAGCTTATGTCTAAGATGAAAGAGTTTGCATACTCAAGCTGGAGCTCGTGGAGACAACTTCCTTATTGAAAAAGGAAGACTCTCAGGTTGGGAGGGAGCACTGATGTATTATTGGACAATCATTTTTCAGTTCAAAAAATGGTCCAGGATGAGCATATTCTTTCTAGTTCGGAAAGTGGATTAAGATTTCTGACAGATAGACATTTTCTAGTTCGGAAAATGGTCCAAATTGCTGATGTACCATAGACAACGATTTCCCATTGTGGTTAACATGGGGAGTGGTCTAGGGCAGTCTCTCTTCTTGAGGGTTACTCAAGAAGATTGGTTAGCCTCACCGAACAACGATCTCTCATTGTGGTTAACATGAGGAATGGTTCGTTTTGGAGGTTGGTACATGACAATCTTTTCTTCTTGTGTTTAACAGGGAAATGGTCCGGACAATCATTCCTTAGGGTGGATTCATTCTCTCCAGGTTGAAATTTGTTTAGTGCCGGAGGAATGGTCCAGGCTCAGCAATCATGGACAGGCATTCCTTAGGGAAAATTCATTCTCTCCAGGTTACACTTTGTTTAGTGTCGGAGGAATGGCCTAGGGTGAGGAATGGTCCAGGCTCATAAATCAGAATAATTATTCTTCCTTGCTTGAGAAGAATAGTCCAGATAACTCATCATTGATGTCTTACTTTTTGAGGGCAGATGCTCTTCCAAGATCTCACAGATGTGAGTGGAAGAATGACCCAGATGATTCAGTTTATATCATAACATTGTTTCTATGTAGGTTGATATCAGATGATTGTTATGAAGATTGCATGACAATAGATGTATACTACTGTGGTGGATGTGTTCCACTGTTTGATCAATTACTTGTGTGTTAATTGGTGTGGTATTGTACCACTGGATTGTAGTTATGTACTACTATGGATAGACATAGTTGTGTTCTATTTTGTTCCAATTGCCTTGAAGACTATCAATAGTATTAGAAATGATTATCAGGTAGATGGATGATCAAAGGACAAAGATTTCCCAGATGGAAAATGGTTCAGAACATTTACTCTTCTAGGACATATGTCCAGATTAGAAGAATGGATCTTGTATCACTCTGTGGTGTGAGTGACTTATCCAACATCATGTCTAATTACTCAGATGGAGTATGGTTTCAAGAGATGATACGGCTGATGACACTGATAGTGATGATGGTGCTCATGATCGAGTCATGGGATAGTCTATACAACTATGTTGATGCTACCGAGTGAATGGTATGTTTGTGCTCAAGATCATTATCTGTAATACCTCCCTAGCTAGGAGGGAGTGTTGATATTATGGTAGTTGCGGGAGGTATTTACCTCCACGTGTAAACTTGACGAGAATAGAATATTCTGGGAAGCAAGAAGAAACCCTAATGAGTTGGCTAATAACCCTAGAAGACATGTCGGCTCAAGAAGATAACTTGTATTAGGTTATTAGCCTCCAAGAGAAGAAGTCAGCCAGAAGAAATAATATACATTGAACAGACAGACACCCAGAATGAGAAGTCGGCCCAGGCAGTTAGCCAGAAATAGTATAAATACAGGAGGCAAGTCTTCATTCTGGCAAGTGGTCTCAGAATTGCAGAGCAGCACTTGTGCGCACTGCAGTGCCCAGTTCTGTGTGCAGGTTTCGAGGAGAGCTGCCATTGCAGCTGCAACAACTAGCAGATCACGTTTGGCTTGGACTATCTATTGGTTAGGGTTTGGACTATCTGATCAACTCTTGTTGGTGCGCTATCCTTGGGTAAAGGTGTGCTACCCTTTGTTTGGCTATCTAGCCTAAGGTTTGCTTCCAGAATGATTCTTTGTCAAGGTTAAGGTGCTCGGAGGGTGGCTTCGACCTATGGTTGGGTGACAATAGTTATATTGTCAATAGTAAAACGAGCATATCCATTATATTCTAACACTTGGGCCCAAAACATTTAGATATATTTATGATAAATTAGCTTTATTCCACATGGAAGAAGCGCTCTTTTCTGCTAAAATGTAAACTTAGATATCTTGAGCATACAAACTCGGATTTTGAATTTGAAAAATGTGTGATGAATTTGAAACCGAGGGATACGCGATGCAATTATAACTGTTCAAATAATTTCTTCTTTTAATATGATTTTTTCATTATTTCAGGAGCGGGAAAATATATATGACCAATTTTTGGTCAATAATTGGCTCCAACTGTGGGACAGTGACCCCATGTGGGTTACTGAGAACCCTGAATCTAAAAACCAACTGCCTTCTCCATTGGGATATGGAGTCATCTTCAAAATAAGTTCTTGCAATTTTTCTTCTTTCATGGATTTATCATCAAATACTATTTCCATATAGCGTTTGTCTTATTGGGCAAAACTTAAACTAAAGAAATAAATTATGTACATACAAGATCTACCTACCCTATCTTACTTGGAAGAAAGGGGAACTTTTATGTGTAGGTATATTTCCAATGGAGCCATTTAAGCATCCAACTAATATTTGGAATGAACTCCACAGCTGTAGAACTTGTTGGGGCTTGTACCAATGAATCAGGGGTACTCTCAATGTGTACTGGAGAAAAAAATGAACAAGGTGTGCTGAGAATATGATTGCATTTCTTGATCGACAATGCTATGGAACCATGATTCAATGAGATCTACTCTTGGTTGCTCAAGAGTGCTGCTATCTTTTATTGAATGAGGAACTTCCAATATGATAATACTTTCAAGATTTTCCTCGTTACTGACCGCATCCAAAATTCTTGATTCACCGACAATGTTTTGAAATAATTCTTCCTTCATGGAATGGAAATCTTGCTCATTCTTATTTTCAATACTCATTTCTTCCACCGATTCTTATTATTGCCAATGTTCTTTAGGATTTTCATCATATGTTGCAAGGCTGAAATCTTTTTGTGCATTTGGTGGAGGCTCCTCAATTTCATTCCCAAATTTACTGCTTGAATAATCTTCATATGGTGTATATGTAAGGCCAAAGTCTTCTTCTTGCAATTTGGAATTCTTATTTTCATTTTCAGCCATATGACTTGATTGAGAAAAATATTCCAATCTTTGATTAGACTCATCTTCCAAGTCATTCACTTCATTTTCTTGTGTCCACATGGGAGAGGGTGGGTGGGTAGCAACATTGAAAACATCAACACAAACATATGAATGCGCTCTTGGGATGAAATTTTTTGCAAATGAATTTTCGAACACATCCCAAATGGTAATGGAGTTAGGCAGTAATGAACTATACCATTCAAGAGAATTCCCTCGTAGAGTTTGTAAAAATAATCTACATGTAACATTGTCCTCAGTGAGGTTGAAATCAAGACATATACTTTTGAAATTAAACAAGTGTTACTCTGCATCTTCTAAAATATTTCCAAAGAATGTAGAAATTTTTTCCATATGAATATTGGGCCTTTGAAAATCAATCTACTTATGGTAGATTTAAAGGAGTTCTATGAAATCTCTTCCTTCTTTGGGCATTTGTTAATTTTGTTGAGTCTTGTAAATCCATTGATGGGCTTGGTGGAGAATTTAAAGGAGCATCACGACACGAAAGAAACTCCTCAGAGGAGTGATAATATACATCTTCTTGATATTTTTGAATCTTTCCATTGGAATTGCCAGGGATTTTAAGATTTCTTTTAGTGGAATCACCATGGGATTCATCCTCCCAAATATTTTGTTCTTCTTGGCTCTTTTTGAGTTCATTGAAACATCTTTCAATAATCGTTTTATAAACCCCGTGCATCTAGAATGAACAACAATCTTCTTGATTCTTCTTTTCAAAAATTTGAACCATGGAGACTTAGGTTCCTCAATTTGATATGAAGCAAGGCCTCAAATATCTTGAAAATAAATGTTTCCCTAGTTGAGTCGCCAAATTTTTTGATGTTTGAGTCTGTTAAGATCGAAACAACATCTTCACGAGGATATGAATCCCCCTGCGTTTTTATAGAGGTGGTACTCCTCTTTGGATAAAAAAATATATCTTGAATATCTTGGATTAGGGATATTTCTTAGACAACAAACCCTAGATATTTATTGCTTGGATTTATACATAAAATGGTTCTTCAATAACCTGATCTGATATTTATGTGCAACAAGAAGTATCTTTACAATAAGAAAATATTGAAGGAAGGCTTCAACATCAGAATATCTTTGTGATCAACATCATATATACAACCTTCTTAATCACATACAAATAGAGAATAGATCCATGTCTTCTCACAAGAAAAGGAAAGAATAGTTCTGATTGTCTTAAAGAATTTTAAAATAATATTGTTGTGAAAACAAAAGAGAATTTGATAAGCATAGTTCAAACGTGTCACACTCATAAATCCCAAGATCTGAATGATCATTGAAGTCATGCCCTTAAGTAATTCTTTATGGAGTTTTATTTGTAAAAGGGATTCTTCATTACAAAATCTTTGATAGTCATATACATGAATGTAAATACTCCATAATCATATAACAAAAAGTGTTTTGAAGAATACAAGAAGAACATTGGATACTCAACCCCATGCTTGCCTTTAGAAATACAAACATAAAGCCATGAGAAATCAATGTAGAAGAAGAAAAAGAGTGAGGACTATGGAGATCTCTTTTTCGTTGAACATAATCTTCGCTACATATGATATATGTACCTTCTTCTTCTGATCTTCTGCCCCTTCCCTTTTCAATAGTGGAACCCTTGATGAAGCCTTCTCTTGCCCTTTTAAATTTTTTTCTTCTAACTCCTTGAGGAAGTTAGGGTTTTTCCCTTCTTGAATTTCCCGTACAATTTTCTTCTTGAAACATTCACCTTAATTAATGCCTCAATTAAGTGTCTTAAATGAGTTCACATCATTAAAATCTAGATCTTTCAAATGGGTCCCTTTCTGTTTTTAATAAGGTTTTTAAATAAACTTTTATTTCCAAAAATTTAATTAATTTCCCTTTTCAAAGGGGGACTATGTTTTAATTTTCTGGGTATGTGTTGCTCCCACACAACAACCTCCCAATTTTATTTTCTTAGCCTCTCTCCAAGAAAATAAATTAGGCTCCCCTTCAATTCTTCCAACTAGAACCTTCACACTCTCTCCCTTGCACAAATGGATAGGTCCACGTTTTTCCTCTCGCTCTCCCAACCTTATTATTTCCACTTACTCCTCATATCACTTCTACCCGACGATCCACACTTCTGCAAGTTCCCTCTTCCTGCGCTAACACATAGTGTATCGATGCATGCATCCTTTCTTTCACTATTGCATTGATGCAACATTTATTTCTGTGCCTATACATATGCCTCCTCCTTCGAACTTGGCTTATGTGACGATGCGCTTCGCTAAACCTCACTACACACGTCCTTATCACCAACAAAGTGCATGCTATCAACACCAATACATCACTAATGTTCACGCGATTACCATCACCATGTGCACACCTTTCACTGGTTATTTCCCTTTAACTTGTGTTGATGCATCGCATAACGATGACGCTCCCTCCCTTTTGCTTCGTTACATTACTTATCGATGAAGTTCACATCTTCTTTGCCCACACATGATCTATTTACAAGTTTTCCTCTCCTGTCGTCGATGCATCAATGGAAGGATGTCAACCCCTCATCTTCATTGAGTGCATTGATGATGATCTTCTCCCTCTTGCCAACGGTGATCAGGTTAGCATAGCCCACTTTATTCTTGAGGCTTATCTCATCCCCCTCCCAACTCGGACACTTCTTGCCACGCTCATCGATCAGTCTCCTAAACATTTATGGTGACTAATATATCACGCCTAATTAGAACTCTAGTCATCGATCCCCTACCATATCTGACTTTCTCTGTATTACACTCAGGATCAAGTTTGTGGTGTCATCAGTAGCTTTCATCGCGCACATTGTACAAGCTAGTTTAGTTTGTGTTTCTTGATTTTGTGATTGATTTTGGATTGTGAAAGCATTATCTAGCGTTAGAAGGGTTAACCACGATACCTGTTGGTCTTGCGTTGACTTTGAGATACACTTGGAAAAAACTCGACCCCCTCAGTTCCTAGGCAGTAATAAGCGCTCTAAATGTTAGTTGTTCGTTTTGGCGAATTTATAACTTCGTGCCACCGACACATCACTACAACATCAATGGACGGATTAAGTCCCTATTCATCATAGATGACATAGGGACTGACATAATTAAATTTGGATGAAGCAATAGCAAATGTGGGACTCGTATTTTCATTAAAAAATGCCTTCGAGCATGATTTTTCGACCTCTGTCAAAGTGAATTTTTACTCCCCAAAATAAGCTAATCATATATTTTTCGCCATTACAATTCGAAGACAACTCATAGAATCAGAATCCAATGCCTAGAAGTGCGAAAACCATTGTCGTGGGATTTTTTTCGTGAGCTGGCCAAGTCGATCATTATACATATAAGATGTTTTTTCGGCGTGGTTATCTAGATCACTAGGAGTGCCTCTCTACATGATTCATAGCACAAAATATGACACTCCAATCCAACATTGTATGGGAAAGATATGAATCTTTGAATTCTTCGATAATGATGTTGGCATACATCAACTCTCGTTCTCTCCTCCCACATGAAATTGATGAGGTACCGAGCGGATGAGGGTTGTACTCAACATCCTCGTGATGTGATCTAAAACCAAAGATGCCAAATTAGCAATAACAACAATTTTAGTAGAGGAAGAGGAGCAACAAAGGTAATCATATGCAAACGACTGAGGAAAGAGTCCAAATAATTGAACAATCAGATTCCCCAATGTCCGAGCCAGTCATTATGTTAGACGAGATGCACTACAACCAAAATCCATGATGATGCACCAGCACCATAAAACAAATTTGAATTGTAACCGCTGACTATGCCCCCTCATCATTACAAAGAGGATAAGGATAAACGTTGGAAGAAAAAAGGTCACGGAGGGATACATAAGGCTAAAGGTCATATTGAACCTCAATAAATACTCGAATTAAACCCCAAAAAAGGGCTTTTGGATCTTCAAACATTGTACACTTCTGAACTGCTTTGGGAATACATATTTAACTAAAATTGGAGAGCTTTCCTTAGAGTTTTCATGTAGTATTGTTGAAACTATTAATACAGAGAATCCCTCGGGGCCAACTTTTGACAGAGAGAAGGACTCGCATGTGTAGAAGTTTTACTGCAAACTATTTCAAGTGGAATGTTTTCTGCTCACATGGGTTGTAAGAGCGTGCTTTTTTATGGACTACTCTGATCCAATATATGTTTTCTTGCAATTTTGTTACTCTTTCTTATATTACATGTCCTGAGCGAATGAGCTGCCAATGTATGTGATATAGTGACTTAGACTATTCTGGTTATATATTCATGTGCATGTGTTATTTGAATTTATTTCTTCATTTCAACTATTTGGGTGAAGATATTGGTAGAGTTAGTTTCGTGTCACAGCTTATTCACTTACGTTAATTCACTCGTAGCTAGGATAGGGTAGATTAGAAGTAGATTAGATACCTACATTTACATAGTCTTCATCTACATCTTCCATTTTCATAACCACCCATCACTCACCCTCATCGGTGGACCGGTAGAACCAAACCAACAATGGTTGTTGGGATAGAATCCAGATGTGTTCCCTATTCCAAACGGTGAGAGGTCTAATTGGGACTTCTTACCGGGGGTAACCCCTTACTATTATTGGGCGAATTTAGACTCATCAATAGAATTGGCACTAGAAGGCGGGAAGGATGACAAGCTTGCCCATGTGGAGTCATTTCACTTAACTTTTAACTAGCCCATGGCTCCTCTCCGTACCTTTGTATGGGATGACCCTTTAAGTCTTCTAAGACCCACTGAGGGCATTCCAGTTAAGATAGTCAATCTCTTGTCAAACCCAAAATTCGATGGTGAAGGGCATGTCTCTGCATTCATGCATATTAATCGGTTTAACATCACTCGAGGAAATATTAAGATTGTTCAGGACAATGAAACTTGTCGATTATTCATCCTCACATTTGAAGAGAGAATTAAAGCATGGTTTAGGACATTTCTAGCAAAATCAATACATAGATGGAAAAAAATTACAGACATATTTCTCTCTGCTCATGAAAATTATGTTTATGATGAATTTTTTGATGAACTTGCAGAAATCCGTAGGCTCGAAAACCAATCCATGGATGATTTATTTCAAAGAGTCATGCAAATTTATTGCAGATTTCTTGAAAGTGACGAACCCTCAGGACAAGAAATATTGAATTGGTTTTCATACCTAGTTTCTATTTCTAAATGGTGTGATATGGATGAACAAACCATCTCCCATTCACAAGATTCATATATGATCACGAAAGGTAGGGGTACACAATATCTAACCTGCACTCTGATGCAGTTGTGGGGGAATCCTTATCAGAAATCTTAGACCTTTTAGCCCCAAAGTGTGAACCATTCAATGATCCCCCCCAAAAAATCATGAACATAATTTGGTCTATAACGAATCCCTCAATGAAACAATCTCGTCATTTTCAGAGTATGAAGATTTGCATTTCCTTAATACAAATCCGTTCGACGTTGATTACACACACGGGAAACCATCTGCCTATCATACAATACACTCTTCGAATTACTCCTTTAGTAATGAAACATTGAATGATATACCAGATCAAGAAGAGTTTCCAACCTTGACCTATCAAACACTCATCCTTAACAATAATTCATCTGGAATGCATCACTTTGAAATTACTTTGCAATTCAAATTTTGAAAACATGATGAATCAAAATATGATTTCGATGTCCCTATTTTCGATGATTACTTTTCTTTTATGGAATTGAATGCAAACACTAATTTATCATTTGTTGGTCCTGCATAGTCTGAAATTTTTGACCTCGATGCACACATGTTAACAGTATCAAATACAAAGTGTGTAGATTATAATGATTTCTCGGATCTCCAGAAAGAGATCATGTCAAATGAACAACCTATCACCATGCAAAACACAAGAAAAATTGAGCTGAACTAGGAAATGCTATAGTCCTAATCTGCTCTATAATTACATGCTAATACTTAGGGGAAGATGCCTCATTCACTCTTGGATTCTATTTTAATTCTCAAACACTCTTCACATGATTTCCTTGATGTCATAAGAGAAGTTCTGAAGTCACATTTTTCTCAATGTTTCCATTCAACAATCAGATATCAACTCTCCCCTCAACATGCACAGTATGTGAAATTTGAACCTAGGGAGATTTGCATCAATAATGAGACACTCAAATTTAAGTTGATGATCATGTCAGGTACTCATTGTCTTACTTATACTATTGGGATGAACGATGTCACCCACCCCAAGACACTCTCACAAAGTAGATTACACTCAGCTTTCATTTGTAAGTATCTTTAGGTGCGTCAGTCACCTTCCAATTTCTTTCAACAACCCTATGATGACCGTTGTAAATTTTACAACACAGTTGAATCTTGATTGGAGGAATCCTACACGTACACATTTCACATGAACAACAACACTGTCAAATTTGATCTGTTGAGTGGAAACTTGCTTGAATCAATTCTTCCAATTTTTTGTCCCTCATTGCTTCATTCTCTGCAATTGAACTTCAATGAACGTACGATCACAGATTTGGAGTTGTTTGATTAGATCCATTGGCACAACACTTACACATAGTTTTTTTTCCCTAGCCAGTGTAGGGTGGGTTAGGAATAGGACTAGCATAGTTCTTTTTTCTTGCTTTACACTTTCATAATCTAGATGTTTGCTTCCTTTTCTGGTTAGGTAGCGTAGATTTTGATTTGTTTTGGATTCGTCAATAAAGGTCACCAACTACGATTAGTTTAGTTTGTAGTTTTTTAATGTTTGCTTTAGTTTAAGTTTCCTTTCATCAAAACTTTCTCCTTTCTGTTTAAGGATTTTCATTTTGCTTGACTAAAATCTTGGCTTAATCTTGGTCTTCCTCCATCATCATGAGGAAACCATGTGAAATAATTCTCTAAGAAGTTCAATAACAAAATTCACTTGTTTCAACAACATTTACTTTGACATTGAGAGTTACACAGTAGGGCATCCTAAGAGGATGAAATAATACATGTTGAGGAATACTGGGCAAATGAAACAAGACATAAATCAAGTTAAGAGGATTTAATCAATTGTTCACAACCTTACCAAGGATAATGTTGTTGGCACAGGAGCAGACCCAGGGTTCAATGCTTCAACAAAACCCCAACAAAACCCTAACTACCGGCCCTTTTGGAAACACCTGCGAAGCAGATGAAGTCTCACCCGAGGTAGAGGTAGGCATGGTTGAAGGACTCAAGTGTCTGCAACCTAGCTGGGACACAGATATGTGATTACAATGTTCTAACAGAGCACTCATCTGTTAACAATTATTAGCACTTAACCCTTACTCACATCACAGGTAAAACCCTAATTACAGAGCAACGCAATATTTATCCAGATCTAACACAATCAAGCACTTAGCATATAGAGATAAGTCAGATCTAGCATTCATTCACATGGATAAACACTAAGCTATCATATCAGATGTACCTAAACATTCATGAAGGTAAGCACAAATCGTAAATCATATGAACAATATAACAACCATAATGCACAAAGCAACCATAACACAGGATATACGTGGTTCGCCCCTAGCCTGGGGCTACGTCCACCAACTCTTATTCTCTTTATTGTCTTTTGTCAATCATCTACATGCACAGAGCCACAAAATCCTACTCCGGATAGGACAGGAGATCTGTGTGCAATTCGCTAGATCCTCCTCCTCCAAGCTAGGTTACAACACAAATCCTTACAATTACTTGCACTCAGCTCTGCAAGTTCTCAACACAGTATGCACATAGCTAATCACACAGATCCAACTACTTTACATCACTTGCACTTAGCACATGCCGACCTCCTCTTACTTCACCTAGCTACTTATTTATATATTACAAAAGGGCCTAAACATGGGTAAACCCATGGGCTGACATCCCCATACCTGTTACATAAACCCTAATCCCAAAACTGCCCTAAAAAGGGGTCGAGATCCCGCGATCTCTGCTTCAACTTGCGCTCCATCTTTGACCAACCAGTCGAAGTCCCAAACTCAGTCAAACATGACCAGGATTTCCATCAAACCTGGTCAAGGGCCAACATGCCCCCAACACTCACCTATGACTCGTCCCGAGTCACTCCGATATGGGTAACTCTCCCTTAAATGCCTCGAGCTTGGATCGAGCTTATTCGACCTGCTGCTTCACCAAGGCATCCTACTTGGCGAACTCTTGAATAACTACCTCATTCACAGGTCCTTCCAAGCATTTTTCGACTGTAGTGACTACTTGTTCTAGTTCTGCTCCTCGTCCTTTAATCTCATCAAAACATAGGCAAGCTGCATCCTAGACAGGCTGGAGCTTTTGAGTTACTTCCATGACTTTGCTC
This sequence comes from Picea engelmannii, assembly GCA_009831015.1. Lineage (NCBI taxonomy): Eukaryota > Viridiplantae > Streptophyta > Pinopsida > Pinales > Pinaceae > Picea > Picea engelmannii. The sequence continues at coordinate 43,267 of ML788656.1, forward strand.
TGTATGGCATGGACCTGCTATTGAACAATGCGTTGTTACTGGGATCTTTTCATCCTCTCAACTACTGTCAGGAGTTTCAACTGCGCTTGTACTATTGTTTCTTTCTACTTTGCCTCCTTGAGCTGTGACTCTGATATCTTTATTTCAGGGTCCTCTGTAAGTCTCTCATAAGTCTGCACACTTCAACTACTAATATGTTTTACATTCCAAGGCTAACTCTTTGGTTCTCTCGAGTGTGCTCCAGGAAGTTGCTTCTCTTTGGTCTCGCACATCTTGCAGAGTGCTTGGCACTGTTTTTAGCTCTAGATATGTTATTCTTTGTTGAAGTTGCTAGATGGATTCAACAATATTCACTACTTGATTCGCCACTGGGTCTTCCTCCCTTTGCTCTAAGCCCATCATAGAGCGAAGTGCTCTATTGAATGCTTCTTTAACTCCGACATGCTCTGCGAGTAGTCGTTCTTTCTCCTGCTGGATTTGCACTCGATCTTTTGCAAACTTTGCTTGGAGGTCCTCTTTTTCCTGCTAGGCAACTCAACGTTTCTCTATGAACTCCTCTTGTACTTGCTTCAGGGCCTCTGTGGCCTGCTCTTTTTCTTCTTGGGCATGATGAAGGCGAGCTTTGGTCACATCTTCTATTCAGCAGAGTTGGGCAGGGTCATCTCCCATCTCTGTTTCTTCTGATGGCAGGGGCATAGTAGACACTGTGTGGCTAGAGTGAAGGGCTTGTTGTACCCCTCTCAGCTCTGCTTCAATCCTTTCATACATGGTCTCTTGTTTGGCTTCACTGTGCTATAAAATATCTTCTAAGGTATCTGACATAGCAGTGATGATTAGGTCGATGTCGTCCATCATGAGCACAGTCTCCATCTTGGGCTTGCTAGCTTTTGATTTCTTTCATGATGTAGGTTTCCTGGGGTAAACCTTTCTTTTCTTGGATGTCTCAGCCTCATCAATGGGATCCCTAGGCAGTGTTACTTCGTCTTTCTTTTTCTTTTCTTCTTCTCCATTGTTCTCTTCTTTGTCTGCTTCTTCATCACCTCCTTCTCCTGGTGATTCTGAAATAGTCTCTTTTGATGTGTTATTCATCTTCTGTACCTCTTTTGTCTTCTTCCTTCTACTACTGTCAGGTGCATCGTACTCTTTGGGAGTGACCAACATAATTTCGATTAGGTCAAGGTCAAACAGTTCGGCCTGATCATCTGGGATAAGGAAATCTGCAGGCCATTCCTTAGTGATTTCTTCCATGTTCTCTTATGTGAGCTTATAGTAACTCTACAACTCTTCTTTGTGTTTGTCTCCATGCGCAGTGATATAAATGAAATGTCTATTCGTGAAGAACTTTACATAGGGCCTGAACCAGTGAAGGGTGTTCGGTGTCATACGAGGAAAGGACTCAATAGCCCTCTTCAACTACAGGTAGTAGGTTTGGAACACCATGTTCGACTTCCATTGTTTCCCCATGTCGCTTGAGTACCATAGCGTGGTGAACTTCACGGCTAAGGGTTTGGATGGCTCAATCTCAGGGAAGTTCGTACCTTCCGACATATCCCAAGCAATGAACGCGATGAGGATTAGCAACCAACTTAAGTGGAACTCGTAGCCCTGATCCTAAGCTTCACGACAGTCCTGCTCTAACTGGTTGACAAGGTAGCTCGCCCAGTTCATTTGTAGCCCTTCCATGTATTTTCCTGCGAGGTCAACAACGAACCCTATGACTTGCATGGGTCTGTTCTTTCTTACTAGCTTACCTACGATCATCTAGTAGGTTACGCACACTGCGCCATTATGGCCTTATTCAATGCAATTCCATCTGTTATGGCACAGTCCCAATGGTCCAATGGCGAGCTTTCTGATCATAACTTCCGTTCTAGCCACTCAAGAGCATCGATCTAATGGTCATAATGCTTCCAATGGTCATATTTCTCTACCATGGCGAAGTGCCACTCTGCATTGTTCTGATATTCTGACGAAGTTCAAGTTCTGTAAATACCCCTTCTGCGAAGTCCTTTTTGGTACCTCTTGTAATTTTTCTAGCTTTTCTTTCTTCTTACCGAGCTTTCTAGCCTTCTTTCCTGTGATCCATGTCTTAGTATTTCTCTTTCCATTCTTTTTCTTATCTATACTCAACATAGTAACTTCGTGCTGATGAGATTCTTTCATAGGGTTAGAGAATATTACTTCTTTTTTTTCTGGAGTAGGTGCCCTACTTTCTTATATAGACAGGTGTTTCAAGTCTTCCTGTGTTCTTTCAACTTCAATGTCCAGATCTTTGGTCCTCAGTAGCTTCGACTGGTCTTCTTGTTCTTTTAGTAAGTGTGTTATTCTCCTAGCCATGAAATCTCTTAGTTCTTTCTTTTTTTGTTCTAGAGCTTCCTCTTCTTGTTTCCTTCGGAGCTGATCTTTCTCAATCCAGTTTTTCCTAGTAAAATAGCAAATGGGCTGTTGTTCTCGATAAATTTAACGACCTAAAATTCTTCCTCTGTCGAAGTTCCATGAGTACTCATAGATATCTGGGTAAGTCTTCCACATAGGGCTATCAAATTTCCTTTAAATAATCTTATTACTCCCAATGAAGGAATCATAGCAAGATTTCCCAAAATTCCCCAAGTTCTTTCTATCATGATATTCACCCATGTTTCCTCATCCATAACACAGTCTATGTTGAAGTCTCCTACTCTTGTTTAAATGCACTCTTTTTCATTTAAGATCTCTGATAGTTTGGTGTCTCTGTGATCATTTAGGGTTTCTTTCATCTGCAATAATACAATCTCTGATTCTTTCTGGGATTCTATCATATCTTTAGTTTCTTGTCTTTCGTCGGGGTTTTCTTGTCTCATATTCATCTTTTCAACCTTAGAAATCATTCTAGGGCAATCCAAAACTTCATGATCCACAGCTTTGCAACAAAGACAAATAGAGTTTCTACCAAGGCATTCCTTAACCAGATGTCCCGGTCTTCTGCAACTGTAACAAAGGGTTAATCCTATTTTTCTATTAAATGATTCCCAACCTTTCTTGTACTGCGCACTGGGATTACAGTAACTAACCTACAAAAAATTCTTTCTAGGGTCCTGCATCCATTTTTTAGTCCAAAAATTCTTTCTATGCATAGGGATAAGATATATTTCATTACTTTTATTAGATCTACTCATATCAAACCTTCTTTCTTCTAGATGTGCCCTAGTTTTCAGACTAGGACAAAATCTATCAAACATACCTAGATTCATACTTTCAAAGAAAAAAAATCCACTTATATTACCTTTATCAGAGCACAAAGATTTAAGATCTTACCTTTTTTCTTCAGATTGGGCCTCTCTTTCTTAGCACAGAACTTCACAAGTCAAGTAGACTACTGCGCACTACAACAACAGATCAACGTACAGAGATTTTCTCTTTTCTTTAGTTCCCAACAATCACAGTTTCAGGTCTCGACAAAGGAACCATTTGTTGGCATAGGGGCAGACCCAGGGTTCAATTCTTCAACAAAACACCAACAAAACCCTAACTACCGGCCCCTTCGGCAACACCTACGAAGTAGATGAAGTCTCACCCGAGGTAGAGGCAGGGGTGGTTGCATGACTCAAGTGTCTACAACCTAGCTGGGACAAAGATCTATGATTACAATGTTTTAACATAGCACTTAGCCGTTAACAATTATTAGCACTTAACCCTTACTCACATCACAGGTAAAACCCTAATTACAGAGCAACACAATATTCATCCAGATCTAACACATTCAATCACTTATCATATAGAGATAAGTCAGATCTAGCATTCATTCACATGGCTAAACACTAAGCTATCATGTCAGATGTACCTAAACATTCATGAAGGTAAGCACAAAGCATAAATCATATGAACAATATAACAACCATAATGCACAAAGCAACCATAACACATGATATACGTGATTCACCCCCAGCCTGGGGCTACGTCCACCAACTCTTCTTCTCTTTATTGTATTCTGTCAATCATCTACATGTACAGAGCCAAAATATCCTACTCTGCATAGGACATGAGATCTACGTGCACTTCACCAGATCCTCCTTCCCCGAGCTAGGTTACAACACAAAGCCTTTCTTACAGTTGCACTCAGCTCTGCAAGTTCTCAACACAATATGCACAGAGCTAATCACATAGATCCAACTACTTTACATCACTTTCACTTAGCACACACTGAACTCCTCTTACATCACCTATCTACTTATTTATATATTACAAAAAGGGCCTAAACATGGGTAAACCCATGGGTCAACATCCCCATACCCGTTACATAAACCATAATCCCAAAGTTACCCTAAAAAGAGGCAGAGATCCCGCGATATCTTCTTTGACTTGCGCTCCATCTTCGACCAGCTTGTCGAAGTCCCAAACTCGGTCAAATGTGACCAACGTTTCCATCAAACCTGGTCAAGGGCCAACATGTGCCTATTAAACAAAATTCACAGAAGTGTTTATTGCTCTATGATAAAGGGTATTCTTGAGACTTTATGGTACATTTATCCTTTCCTAGTATTAAAGTATGTTTTCAATCATGGGGGAAAATTGATGGTGCACTTCAAATCTGACATACACCTCGAGGAATAGAGCATTGGGTTTCAGTTTCTCTTTGAAATTTCAACATCAAATGATGTCTAAGCTCAGGGATACTATATTTCCTTAGGGAAGAATTGGTGATCATTACAACTACAATTGCTACCCAAAAGGAGAGATTTCTTTAGACAAACCCACACTCAAGCTCAAGCCTACTCTGTCTCCCGGTAATTGGAACACGAAACACTAATGGTTTTCTCTCACACATCCATACAGATTTTTGGTCGTTATTTTCATATTACTATGGTGGGGATTTTCAAAAGGTATTCAGACTTTAATCATGGAAAGATATATTCACTTGAAAAAAAAAGAACAAGAGTTCACGAAGAAATACTTCTTTATAAGATTTGAATTGCTCATGAAACATCATAACTTTGGTTAACTAAGCACATCACTCTATAATGTCATTTGTGAAGATGGTAGAAGTGAAGAGGAAATGAAGTAAAAGAATTTGATGGCTAACAAAGAGAAGCTCTAGCCAACCCTTGCCCTTGAAGCACAAGGCTGCACAAATGAACTGTAAGTTTTCAGAAAATCATGATGAGGGGTGTGATTCTTAGTCAGCGCTACCACTAAAGCTCATTTGAATGAAAAAGTACATGCATATGCACTTTCACAAAGATTAGTATTATCAAGATTCCACAAACTTTTGGCTGGTTCAAATGCATGAACTTCCTTGAAATCTGCTGGAAACACCCACATCCAAGACCTCTCTCTCATCCTATCTTCTTCCCTGACTGCACATCTTCAATTGTCATATAGCCAAACTTTAAATTTTCAATGCAAGATATTTTAGGCCCAGTTCATCTCTAGATTCCAAACACTTCTCTTCTCGTTCTTTCATTATCATATTTTTCATTGGAAGCAGTTCATTTGTACTATTTCACCTCATAATTTCTATTTGTATCTAATGATATACATGCCTCTCACCTCAGTTTTTATTTTACAGAAAACATTTTTGCACGGGAAGCATGCACGAATCAACTTGCATCTCTTTCCTAGATTATGAGCGGAATTAGGGGTCTCTATTTGAACATGAATAATAACTATTTGTGGATGTTGTTCCAACAGTTAAACCATGACGGAGGATAGTGGTTAATCAATGATCATCCTTTCATATTGGCTTATGAGCATATCCTATGTAATGGAGGAACCATCCACACACTAAGTAGCTGCTCACGTGAAAGGTGAAGTGTCAAAGTCTAAAGGATGATAACCAAAAGGGATATGTTTAGGCCTCCAAGTGCAACATATATTCAAATAAATCTCAATAGCTGGCAGTCATCCCCTATCAGGATAAAAGGCCATCGCTTTCCCCATCCACTGGATTCTAAGCATGCACTAAATAAATCGGGAAGGAATGTAAAGGAAAGTTTGGATAGACTAGGGGATATGCAGATATCTCCATCGGGGCTATGGACGCTTGTTGGTAGCAGGGCAAGGTCTATGGCGTCGTGGTGACTCCATTAGGACTATGGATGCTCGCGGGCAGTGGAGAAACACCTGTGAGATACATATGTACACTCCTGGTGAAAAATATTTATTTATCCCATATATATATCAACCCCACAACAAAGATACTAACCCAGATTGTCGATGCATTTTAAGAAAATAAACCTCATCATCATTCATCCTCCATCTATAATAGACGAGATCTACTAGCTGATATGAAAGCATCATCGGTGAGCCCACCATGATGGAATCTTTTAGGTAACTGTTACACATTATTTCCATAATTTTTTGAACTTAAAAGTAAGTGTCATGACGCTTTATATTTTCTGCTTATCAGTTAGGAAATACTAGCAATATTCAAGCTTTACCTTGTGTGTCACCATTTGTTGCGTCGACACAACAAAATCCCAATTTTATTCTCTTAGCCTCTTTCCAAGACAATAAATTGATCCCCCTTCAATTCTTCCAACTGGAATCCTTGCACTCTCTCCCTCACACAAATGGCTATGCCCAAGTTTTTCCTCTCACTCTCTCAGCCTTATCATTTCTAGTTACTCCTCATATCACTTCTACTCGATGATCCACACTTCTGCAAGTTCCCTCTTTCTGCTCTAACACATAGTGTATCGATGTGCGCATCCTTTCTTCCACTGTTTCATTGACATGGCATTGATTTATGTGCCTATACATAAGCCTCCTCCTTCGAACTTGGCTTATGTTCTGACGCACTCTGCTAAACCTCACTACACACGTCCTTATCACTAATGAGGTGCATGCGATAAAAAATGATACATCACTAATGTTTGTGTGATTACCATCGCCACGTGCACACCTTTCACCAATTATTTCCCTTTCACTTGCGTCAATGCATCACATAACGGTGATGCTCCCTCCCTTTCACTTCATCACATTGCTTAACGACAAAGTTCACCTCTTCTTCGCCCACGCGCTACCTCTTGACAAGTTTTCCTCTCATGTCACCTATGCATCAGTGGAAGGATGTCAACCCCTCGTCTTAATTGAGTGCATTGATGGCGATCTTCTCCCTCTCACCAACACTGAACAGGTCAACGTAGCCCACTTTTGTCTTAAGGCCTATCTCGCCCCCTTCCCAACTCAAACACTTATTGCCATGCTTGTCGATCAATATCCTAAAAATTTATGGTGACTAACCTCTTCACGCCTAATTATAATGGTAGCCACTGATCACCTACCATATTCGACCTTCTCCATATTACACTCGGGATCAAGTTTGCAGTGTCATCAATAGATTTCATCGCGCACATCATACAAGCTTGTTTAGTTTGCCTTTCTTGATTTTGGATTGTGAAAGGACCATATAGAATTAGAAGGGTTAACCACTACACCTATTGGTCTTGCATTGGCTTTGAGATATACTTCAGAAGAAACCCGATCCCCCCAGCTCCTAGGCTAAGCACTCCGAATGTCAGTTGGTCGTTTTGGAAGATTTATAACTTTGTGCCACTGACACATCACTACAACATCAATGGAGGAATTAAGTCTCTCTTCATCATAGATGACATTGGGACTGACATAATTAAATTTGGGTGAAGCAACAACAAATGCAGGACTCGTACTTTCATTAAAAAATTCCTTCGATCACGATTTTTTGACTTCCATCAAAGTGAATTTTTACTCCCTAAAACAGTCTAATCATCTTTTTTTTTCCATTACGATTCCAACACAACTAAAATAATCAGAATCCAAGGCCTGGAAGTGACAAAACCATTGTCGTGGGATTTCTCGCGTGAACTGGCCAAGTCAATCGTTACACAGATAAAGATGTTTTTTTGGTGTGATAAGATTATGGAGAGCTATGGGTCAACCCCTTAGGAGATTAATTAAATAATTAATATTTTGTTAGACCAATAATCTTCCACCCATGTCCAGTCATTAATGAATCAACCATCCACATGTCGCCGTGTTTCATTGTCTGGTAGGTCAATAATCTACACATGTAACCAATAATAATTTGCCATGTGTCACAAGTTGTATGCTGACATGTGTAGTAATCTGATTAAGTGCCATGTGTAACAAATAGTGCTCTTACATGTGTCATAATTTCTTTGGTTGGTAATTGGAGTGTTCTCATTGGTTAATGTTTCATGTATGAAACTTAGGATAAGTGAGAATAAGGGGATGCGAAGTGAGGTAAGGTGGAGAAATAAGGAGAGAGAGAAAGGGTTCATTAGGTTGGCAGGGGTGAGGGATGCGAGGGGGTGAGGAATGAATCCACCAACCCAACAAGAAGTGAAGTGAGGGGGTGAGGAATGAGTCCACCAACCCAACAAGAAAGTGAAGTGAGGGGGTGAGGAATGAGTCCACCAACCCAACAAGAAGTGAAGTGAGGGGGTAAAGTAAGCGTGGTGGGTTGGTGAGGTGAGTCCTCCAACCTGACAAGAAATGAACCTGATGAGATTTTGAAATAAAACTAAGTATGTGGAGTATGAGAGGGGAGGATGGAGAATGGAGGGATAAGGATAGCGGAGGAAGATTTCAAAAATAATTTTAAGTGTTGGAAGTTGGGAGAAGAGTGAGGTGAAGAATGAGTGGGAGGGAAATAAAACTAAGTATGGAAACAAGAGAAGAGTATGAGTATGAAAGTAGAATTTTGAAAATGAGAATTACAAGGGTATAATAAGAAGAAAAAAAGGGTCTTGGGCCTAAAAAAAATAGAATAAAATCATGGGTCTTTAGTTGAAAAAATAGAAGAACGTCATGGGTCTTGGGCCCAAAAAATTTAGATATATTTCCGAGAAATTAGCTTTATTCCACATGGAAGAAGCATCCTTTCCCGCTTAAATGCAAACCTGGATATCTTGAGCATACGAATTCATATTTTGAATCTGAAAAATGCGTGACAAAGATGATACTGAGGGCTACACGATGAACTTATAATCGTTCAAAAATTTGCTTCTTTTAATATGATTTTTTTTATTATTCCAAGAGCAGGAAAATATAGATGACCAATTTTTGGTCAACATTGGGGCATGTGATTGGTGGAGGGGAGCTCGAGATAGATTCTGCAAAGATGGAGGCCATCATGAAATGACCAGTTCCTACAAATTCATTGGATTTAGGAGTTTTGTTGGGGAAACACAGTACTTGTGGAAGTTCATAGCTTGTTTTTTAACAATAGCTACACCACTCCACGCCATAATAGTGAGTGGTAGGAGTTTCCAGTGGGGTAAGAATCAACAAAAGGATTTTGATGAGCTGAAGAGAAAGATCAGTAAACCACTAGTTCTCGCATTACCAAACTTACAAAAGTCTTTTGAAGTGGAGATAGATGCAAATGAGTATGTCATGGGAGCAATTTTGATGCAAGGACGAAGGCCTATATGCTATCACTCTGAAATATTTCAAGGGGTAGTTCTCAAATACCCTACCTATGACAAGGAACTCTATGCCTCGGTTCAAGCTATCAAGAAGTGGAAGCACTATCCAATGGCCAAGGAGACCATCATCCACATAGATCACCAACTACTACAATATTTGTAGGCCCAAATTAGGCTACAATAAACCATACATTTCAAGTGGATGGGTTTTTACATGAATTTCATCTAGTCATCAAGCATAAGAAGGGAAACACAAACAAGTTGGAAGACATGCTTTCAAGGCCACCCACATCCAAGATTACAACTTTGGGAACTCTGATGCAAATGAATCCTTTTTGTAAGGTACCAATTGTATTATGCAAAGTATAAACATAATTTTTTATGACAAGTATTAGCGAAAGAGTAGAATATAGAGAGTAAGAACACAATTAATGGTACCTTTATTTATAGGAATCTAAGTTTACTTGCCTCCTCAAGAGGAAAACCTCTAGCAGATAAGAGCTCAATTACAAAATAATTATTAAGACAAAACTCTTCCATGCTTATACTCCTATTTATACTATTTCAATCTTTTAGAGAACATTCTAGAGGAAGATCTCTCTAGAAGCAAAACTTTTTATTAAGTCTTCTTACACTATACATGTTCAAATTATTACATAGGCATTATTTACTAATGTTGGCCTTTATTACATAGAAAACATATTATTCTATCTACTTGAGGGGTTAGGGAGGTTAGGACCCTAACATGCCCCCCTTTGAAAAACAACCTTGTACTCAAGTCTTGAGATGAGAAAATTGTTGCAGAATGGCAGTCGATTCCCTTGTGGAATCCTCTAGTGGTGTATCCTTCCATTGAACTAAAACTTCCTTTATTCCGCGCTGACAGAGATGATGCTTGCAGTGATCCAAGACTGCTTGGGGATGTAACCAAATAGATCCTCCTTCATCCAATTTAGAGAGACTAGTTTGAGTTTGACACTTAGTTCCAATCACTTTCTTCAATCAAGAAACATTAAAAACAAGATGGATCTTAGAGTGAGGAGAGCTAACTTGTAGGCCATAGGTCCTATGCGCTTGAGAATGATATAAGGGCCATAAAACTTCAGAGTAATTTTATGACAATGATATGATTTGAGTGATGTTTTCTTAATATAAGTTTGCAGATGAAGAAATACATGAGCTCCTTCAACAAATTGACGTTATGAATGTCCTTGATCAACTTGTTGCTTCATGCGATTATGAGGCATGAATAAATTCTTTTTGAGGGTATAGAGAATGACAGCTTGAACTGTAAGAGTGTTGTCAACTTCTTGGACCTTGGAGAGACCATGCATGTAGGAGAAGATAGAAGGCAACTTTTGACCATAGACCACTTTGAATGGAAACATGCAAGTGGAATCATGGTAAGATGTGTTGTATTTCCATTCAACGAGTGGTAAGCACTGATCCAATTGAGTTTGTCTATTAGATGTGAAACACCTCAAATATGTTTCCAAGGAATTGTTGATAACTTAAGTTTGACCATCATTCTGGGGATGATAGGATGATTTGAGATGCAATTGGGTGTCCTTTAGCTTGAATAATTCCTACCAAAAGTTGCCAGTGAAAGTTGGATCATAGTCAAAGACAATAGAATGGGATATGCCATGAAGTTTGAATATATTATCCATGAAAATTTGAGTCATTGTAGATGTTTTGAACGGGTGTTGGAGGGCACATAAATGAGCATATTTGGAAAGATGATCTACTACAACCATGATGACAGATTTGTTGTCAGATTTGGGTAAGTCGACAATGAATTCCATAGAAATATTTGTCCATATAGTAGGTGGGATAGATATAGGTGCCAAAATTTTTGACTATCTTTCCCTTATTTTGTTGAAAAGTATCACATTGAACCACAAAAGTGCGGCTATACAATTTCATGCCTTCCCAGAAAAAATAATGTTTGATCCTTTCATATGTTTTGTGAAAACTTGAATTCCTAGATGTTGGTGAAGCATGAAGTTTAGAGACCACGGTGGATTTAAGGTGAGATTGTGGGCTTAAATATAGGCAACCTTTGTAGCGAAGCTCCTCATTGTACCAAGGTGTTGGAACCCAAAGTTTAGGGTTAATATCACATGCGCGCACAAATGAAGTTGTGTGTGCTTATTCCAGTTTTGCGTGCGCTCAAGCAACTACGTGAAGGATAATAGGAGGTGCAAACACCAAATCGAGTTTTGATATTTGCGCGCCAATTAGAGTTCTGCCAATGTGTGCTGGTACGAGTTTTCGGGAAATCTCCCCGAATGATTACTGCTAGGAGCATAAGGAAACATGAAGATGAAATAAGACGAGCTGGCAAGGTAGTTAAGATTTTCTTGATTCCAGAAAGGCTACGTGGAATGTAGGTAGGTGAAAAAAGCATGCGGGACTGGAAGCTAGATGAGTGAGTGGAGAAGAATTGAAAGAGACAAAGTGTCAGAGCTGAGAATCCAATATAAAGAAGAAATTACAACAGAAAGAGAGTTGGCGAATTAGCTAGTTGATGATTGTTAGCTAGTTAACTTATGAACCTGTGGATTACTGGTGTGATCGAGATCACTCTAAGATGATGTTTTGTAATGTGTCCTCTTGTAAGTTTGATTCTGTTGTATCTATACAGTTTGAAAGGATGTGCATGGTGCAATGTAATGTAATTCTGGGGAATTATCTGAGGAAAAGTAAGACTTTGTTGCTGTCAATGTATGGTTTTCTTAATATATGTCTGTGATTGATTGAATGGTGATGATAATAAAGATGCAAGGATTCTAGACCTATGTCATGTCTATTCTGTGTCCAATTGAATGTGTTTTTTCTGTTTTTCTTTTCTATTTGTTAAGTAATTCGTAATGAACCATATGAATATCAACTCGGATGGATCTATGTGTGTTTATCCCTTCATCCCCGACACAAGACCAGATCGTATTTGTGATCCTCATAGTGTCTCGAGTGAGACCTTCTTGAGCCTTGGCTGAGGATTGATATGCTGATGCTTTGGGGTTTTTATTGGTCAACTCTGGACGAAACCTAGGTCTTAAACCCCCAATGTTAAGAAAGACGTGTGCAAGTGTGAAACGAACCAACAAATGGTTTCCTTGTCAGGACCTAAAGGTTTTGTATTGAGTGATGAAGGCAAAGAATGACGTGGTATCCATCTCGGGAATAAATTCAAGATTGGTTAACTGTGAAGAAGCATGAGTTTTCCCAGTGGGAAACTCAAGGTATGAATGTCAATGTGGAGCGATGGAAGGATAAACATCTCTAAATTAATATGCATGAATCTTTCTTTGTTGAATTTCCCTATTTATTGTATGAATGGTTGAAAAGGCAGATTGCTACCAATTCTATTTTCATGCCTCAAGAACCAGTGGTTTGGTATCAGATCACGATTGATAGGCTTAACGCATTGAATAATAAGTGGAGTCGAGCCATTTATTATTGGTTTGTTTGGGTAAAATAAGGATAGATGATTGAATTTTTGTTGAATACACTGATTCTTTTAGTGAGGTTGAAAGAAAGCTTGTGAAAGGTCATCGAAGAATAATGCTGGAAGAAATCCTACTATGGATAAAGATGTTGTTCATGGAGAAAGGGTTGATGTGCATGGAGTGTAATAGGATGGTTGAGTAGAATCCACTAGCACTAGGGGGGGATGAAAATATGGGGGGGAAATGAGTGAGGAGATGGATCTGTTGAGAAGGATCTCAATTTTTTTAGAATTAGGTGACGAATAGGATGGACCCGAAAGAGAAAAGGAGAGAAAGAGATGAAAGATACATAAGAATAGTTGAGTTAATAAGGAGAGTGGAACAAAGAAGTGGTAGGAATATTTCTAGGGGCACACGATAAGGGATCAGGCCCAGAATGAAAAGAAAGGAGACCACACCATGAGGAAGTGCGAGAGAGTGTGTTGTGCCAGAGAGGAGAACAAATGAGGATAGGCCTGTGAAGAGGTGAGGCATTGAGAGTGGGGTATCTAGTGAAGATACCAGTAGTTGTATTAGTAGAGGCCTGAAAGATGAAGTCTGAAACCTTTGGCTATTTTGGAGTGCTACATCCTTAGAGGAAGATGAAGTGCAGAGTAGAGGTGCAAAAATAGGAGAGCAATATGGAGGATCCCCTAGTGGTGGGGGAGATGAGTTAGCAATAACAAATGGTCTTGTGCGGCTATAGGTAGGAGACTCTTTGGGTTCCATCATGAGGAATGTTAGAACAAAATGGATTTACCCACCCTTTGAACTACCCCCTTGCGCATATGTAACTAAGAAGAAAGAACAACAGATGATGAAGTGATTGGAGTAGGAGAAAGAGTAGGAGAATAAGGAAGAGAAGCATCAACTAAAGAAGAAGACGAAGTCAGTGCTACTTCACCAATAAGAATATCATTATTAAGATATCTGACACCCACTAGTCAAGTAGGAGGAAAATTTTTGGGATTGAGGATGGAGAAACATGATAGTATCTCTAGGTTACTTGTGTTCCATGGGACGAGTAGAGATGATGCTGAACAACATTGGTTCACGTGTGAAGAAATATGGTATGTGAAGAGGATCACAAACGAAGCAACCAAGATTGCGTAGATAGAAACCGCGTTCAGGGACATAACATTGACATGGTACATGAAGTACAAGGCCATTGCTCCAGCGGGATAGGTGAGGTCCCTAATGGAGATCAAGAGAGATCCGTTTAAGGAATTCCATAAACCTAAGTCAGAATCTCAATGTATTATGGAGATTAAGAAGATTAAACAAAAGTAAGGAGAGACTGTGTGGGATTATGAACAACGGTTCAAAATTTTGCTGGATAGACTGACCTTACATATTCAGGACATGCAACATAGAGAATAGTTCATTGTGGGGTTGCTCCACCTTATCCGAGTCCCACTCACCCAACATACGATGATGACTTAGGCAGAAGCAGTGGAAATAATGATGCGTATGAAAGCTACACCAGGAGGTGGAGAGACGTCGACAGTTTTGGTGAAAGTGCAGTCACAACTAGCCAACTTGACGATGCAATTGCAAGATAGGGAAAAGATGAAAGTCATGTGTGAGCACGTATGGTGTATCACGTGCCATCCTGAGGAGCATCACAGGGATGGGTGTATTGTACTTGGAAAATACATGACGACAGGTGTGTCAAGTCCATTTCCAGCTGGACCTCAGGCATAGTGGTGCAAGATCTATAGAGAGTGGGGCCATGCACCACCCCACTACCTAACATTTGAGAAGTATTAGAAGACATATCATACTCCATTTTGTGAATTATGTAAGTCCGTGAGACATGATGTCAACAACTGTCGGTCATTCCAACTCATGCAAGATCATACCCACAA
>ML788656.1:58761-72475 GCA_009831015.1 Picea engelmannii
TATTGATGATGCAACTAGAAAAACTTGGGTTTATTGCATTCGACAAAAATATGATGTTTTTGATACTTTTAAGAAATGGAAAGCTTTGGTTGAGAATGAGACAGGAAAAAGGTTGAAGTGTCTCAGATCAGACAATGGAGGTGGGTATTGCAGCAAGGATTTTGATGATTACTGTTCATACCATGAGATTCGTAGAGAGAAGACAGTTCCAAGAACACCACAAGAAAATGGCGTGTCAGAAAGGATGAACAGGACAATCATGGAGTGTGAAATGAGTATGATATTGCATGCTAGGTTGCCCTTACAGTTCTAGGAAGATGTTGTAGATATTGTTGTTTACATAATAAATAGAGGACCTTCAAGCTCTTTGAATGGTGGAATTCCAGAGGAGGCATGGATAGGTTAAAAGGTAAACTATTCTTTTTTGAAGACTTTCGATTGTGGAGCATTTTTCCATATTGATAAAGAAAATAGAACAAAGCTTGAGGAAAAATCCAAGAAGTGTACCTTTATTGGATACGGTGTTAATGATTTTAGTTATTGCTTATGGGATTATGAAAATCACAAAATCATTAGGAGTAGAGATGTCATATTAATTGAGAAGGTCATGTACAAAGATTAGTTGCAGGGAAAGATACAAGAAAAAGAAAAACCAAAATACACATTGCTTGATGAGATCACTGAAAAAGAAATTCCAAAGGTACCAGAAAATCAAAATGTACAACAACAAGAGAAGCAAGTACCTCAAACTCTTGCAAGTGTTGTTAGAAGATATACTAGGTTAAGTAGACCCCCTGAATGATACTCTCCTTCATTGTATTATTTATTGTTGATTGATTCTGGTGAACTAGAATGTTATGAAGAGGAAATGCAGGTAGACAATAAAAAGAAGTGGGAGCAAGGCATGAAAGAGGAAATGGATTCCCTGGTAAATAACCAGACTTGGGACTTGGTTTAGTTTCCTGCAGGAAAAAGAGCATTGCATATTAAATGGGTTTACAAGTTGAAGGAAGAAGCTGGAGGCAAAAAGCGGTACAAGGCCAGACTTGTTGTAAAGGGGTTTGCACAAAATAAAGGTATAGATTTTGATGAAATATTTTCTCCTGTTGTTAAGATGACTTCAGTTAGGACTATTTTAAGTCTTGTGGAAGTAGAAGATTTGCATATTGAACAGTTAGATGTAAAAACAACTTTTCTCCATGGGAATTTGGAGGAAGAGACTTATATGCAACAACCATAGGGGTATGAGGTAAAAGGGAAGGAGAATTTGGTATGCAGGTTGAAGAATATATTGTATGGCCTAAAGAAAGATCCAAAGTAGTGGTATTTGAAGTTTGACAGGTTTATGATAGAACAAGGTTATAATAGATGTCATTCTGATCACTATGTTTATTTTAAAAGGCTAGAAAATGGAAGCTATATTATCTTGCTATTGTATGTAGATGGCATGCTTGTTGCAGGGTCTAATATGCATGATAGAAATGTGCTCAAGAAGAAATTAGCTAATTCATTTGTGATGAAAGAATTGGGTGCTCCAAAGAAAATCCTTGGTATGAGAATAATAAGAGATAGGAAAAATCGCAAATTGACATTGTCTTAGGGTGAGTACATAGAGAAGGTGTTGGAGAGGTTTAGAATGCAGAATGCAAAAAAAAGTTAGTACACCTTTGGCCAACCATTTCAGATTGACTAAGGAAATGTGTCCCAAGACACAGGAGGAGATATAATACATGTCCAGGGTCCCTTATTCATTAGGAATTGGCAGCTTGATGTATGTGATGGTTTGCACAATACCAGATATTGCACATGCAGTGCAAGTTGTGAGCAGGTATATGAACAATCCAGGTAAAGAACATTGGGAGGTAGTAAAGTGGATTCTCAGGTATTTGAGAGGTACTGCTACTCATGCATTATGTTTTGGAGGTTCTGACACTGTTCTACAGGGATATGTTGATTCAGATATGGCAGGTGAAAAAGATACTAGGAGGAGCACCACAGGGTATGTTTTTATTGTAGGTGGAACAACAGTAAGTTGGACTTCGAAACTGCAAAAGGTTGTTTCACTTTCAACAACAGAAGCAAAGTATGTTGCTGCTACAAAGGCTAGTAAATAAATGATTTGGTTACAAAGGTTTATGGAGGAATTGGGAAAGAAGTAGGAGAATAACAGGTTGTACTGTGATAGTGAGATTTCCATTCATCTTGCAAAGAAATCAACCTTCCATTCAAAGACTAAGCATATACAACTCATGTATCATTTCATACGATCCATCTTGGAAGATGGACATTTGAAGTTGGAAAATATACATACTAGCCATAATCTTGCAAACATGTTAAAAAAGGGGAGTAACCAGGGAGAAACTGAGTTCCTGCTCAATTTCAGTTGGTATTCAAACATGAATGTGAAGATGAGAAATTTTATAGGTCCAAGAAGGATCATAGACCAGTGGATACAATAGCAGTGGAGTTGTTAAGATCACTCTCCAAGTGGGAGATTATTGGTTGTGGAGCCTGATTATCTTCCTGATTCATAGGTCTTTGTTTCCAACCGTGTTTATAGCCCATGAAGACTGTACAACCTGGAATAAAGTACACCCCTCCACACGGGGGGGTTCCAGAGGGGGCCTTCCCCCCACTTCGGGGTCTACGGGGCTCATCCCCCCGACTGGGGGCAAGCGGGGGTGGTCCGATTAAGGCAAAGAAACATAATATTGGCACTGAGGAAGCGCCTAAAATGGACATTATTGGAGACTATTGGGACAATGAGACTGTCACCCAAGTCATCGATCTACTCAAGGAGTAAGGGGACTTGTTTCCCTACTACTTCTTAGAAATGAAGGGAATAACAAGATCTCTGGGGGCGATGAAGATTCAACTCAATCCAAATGCCAAACCAGTCAAGAGGAGGCCTTATCGATTACATCCTAAATATAAATAAAAGGTGTGTCGAAATAGATTAGTCCCATGGTGGTGCAACTGAAGAAAACATGTGACATTCAGATTTGTGTATACTTGAGAAGCCTTAATGCAACATGTGTCCATGACCCTTTTCCTACACCTTTCACCGATGAGGTTCTGGAGAATGTTGGGGGGAAAGAATCCTACTCTTTTATAGATGGATTTGCAGAGTATCATCAGGTTCGAATTGCAGAGGAGGATCAAGCCAAAACTACCTTTGCAATGGAGTGGGGATCTTTTTCTTATACGATGATATTGTTTGCACTAAAGAATGTGCCCACATTTTTTTCCATGATTGTGGTTGCAACCTTTAAATAATTCATCCACAAGTTTCTGGAGGTTTACTTGGACGACTGGACAATGTTCAATTTGTTAAAGGAGCACATGCAATATCTTTGATTGATATTGGATTGATGCCACCAGCTCTAGATATCTCTGAACTTAAAGAAGTGCATCTTTAGCAGCTCGTTTGGAATTTTTTTGGGAGATGTGGTCTGTAAGGATGGACTGTTGGTTGACCAGGCTAAAATTGATGCCATATTGGATATGGTAGCCCCCACCTTAGTTCACAAGTTGCGTGCCACATTGGGCCACATAGGATACTACCGATGGTTTATCCATATATATATACCAAAATTTTTGCCCCGTTGGAGAAGCTACTACGCAAAGATACTAAGTATATTTGGACACATGAATGGAAGGAGGCCTTGGATATTCTAAAAGAGAAACTAGTCACTACACTAATTCTGGTTTTTCCCGACTGGTATAAGCTCTTTTATGTTCATGTCGATGCCTCATCCATTGTATTGGGAGTAGTTCTTATGCAACCAAGTGAACGTAACATTGACCATCTGGTCTATTTTGTCACAAGTTTTCTGATGCCAAAAATAATTATACAACCACTAAGCACGAGGGCCTTGCCATGGTATATGCCTTGCAGAAGTTTCAACATTACTTATTGGGGATCCCTTTCAAATTCTTTACATTCCACTCCATGCTCAAGTATTTGGTCAACAATCCGGTGTTAGGAGGAAGAATATGTCGCTAGTTGTTTCTCTTTCAGGAGGTTGATTTTGAAGTCATGGTCAAGTTGAGAAAATATAATGTCAGCCCAGATCATCTGTCACAAATTTAAACTTGGGAAGCCAGTAAGAGTCTCGATGATGAACTCCCTGATGCAAAAATATTTCACGTTGAGGCAGTTCCTGATCAATTGGCCAAGATTGTTTAATTTCTCACGTCAAGAGAAGCTCCAACAGGGTATACCCCGACCCAATGCCATCAACTAGTAACCCATAACACATATTATCAGTTTATTGTCGTCCAACTATACAAACTGGGAGCAAATGGTATTTTTTATAGGTGTTCCTTTGAACACAAATGAGACCCACTTTGTATGAAGCACTTGAAGGTATTTCCGGGGGACACAATGCGGGTAAGGAAACCACGTGGAAAGTTTTGCATGTAGGGCTTTGGTGGCCGTCACTCTTCACAGATTCCAAGGAATATTGTAAGTATTGTGACGTATGTCAATGGATTGGAAAGCCTTTATGAAGAGATGGGATTCCCCTATTTCTAGTCACAACATTGGAACCATTTGAAAAGTGGGCAATTGATTTCGTGGGCCCGATCAATCCCCCCACGCATTGGATGGGGGTGGCTACATTATTATGGCCACTGAATATTTGACGAGATGGGTCAAAGTCATGTTGGTTAAGGAATACATAATGGAAATGAGAACATGATTTATTTTTGGGAATGTGATTACCAAATTCGATTGTCCAAAGGTGCTAATGAGTGACCAGGGCTCACATTTTTTGAATGAAACCATTCAACAAATCACTTAGGAGTTCATGATCCACCACCAAAACAACACTCCCTATCATCCTCAAACTAATGGTACAATTGAAGCTTTCAATAAAATTTTAGAACATGCTTTAACCAAAGTTTGTAATGTGCAACTTGATGATTGGGATCAACACATCCCTGCAGTATTATGGGCATATCAAAAAAATTGCAAGAGGTTGACAAAGTGCACACCATTCAGATTGGTCTACGGTAAAGAAGTGTTCATGCCGCTAGAATTTGTCATTCTTAGCCTTCGGGTTGCTCTAGCGACTCAAATGACAGACAAACAATCCCTTCAACAATGGTTAGATGAACTTATGGAGCTAGAGGAGGATCGTATGATGATGGGATTCATCCAGGTAGTTGAAAAGCAAAGACAAAATGCATGGCATGCTCGCAAGATCTGTTAGAAAATACTTCAGCCTAGATCTTTTGTCTTGTTATATGATGGTAAATATTTACAACACCATGGCAATATACGTATGCATTGGTTGGGTCCTTTATGTTTGGTCTACAACAATGAAGCTGGTGCTTCCAAGATGGATACATTATAGGGACAACCGCTCAAGGGACTTATTAATGGAAACATGTTGAAGGTGTATTATGATCTGTAGGGGTCATCTGTCACTTAGCTCCTTTTCTCTGTCTTGAATTTATGTAGAGTATAGTTAGCGTAGGATGTACAACAGGTAGAATAGTACATAGTTGGAATCATTTTCCATTTTGGCAGTGCATTGTACACTCCCGTCACACAGGGATATTAGATAGATTGACAATTTTGTCGATTCCAAAGATTTCCAATTCAAATCGAAGTTATAGCCTCCATACAAAGTATTGGCTCTAGCAGGAGATTCCCATGAGACTAGGTTGGGATACCTAGTTTTACGTGAACTTGAAAGTTCAAGCAATCCGATATGACCAGATCACTCACAGCCTTGGCACACAATTAGTTATGATGTCACACTTCAAAAAGCACATCACTAGTACGACGGATCCAAACATTTATCTCCCCGTTTATGGGATTTGTCAGGGATCTACAGTTATTCTCCAATCAATCGTATTGGTCGGTTCTTTGTTTCATTCTGGTTGACACCTTTGACTGTGACCTACTCTCTATATATTTTCATCCGCCCATGTGGTCATTGCAGAATTTCTCCATGTCCCATTCTCTCTTTCTCCCACCCATTTCCCACGTCCCTGTTTTCTCCCCACTCACTATTATCTGGCCACTTTTCATTGATCCTACCATCTCTCAATTGAGGCCCCCTGCCATGGCCTAACTTTACAAACATTCTAGGACGTGCAATTCCCAGTTAATCGAAGCATCTTGAGAACCCACAACCCAATTTTCACGTATATTGGCATTGCATCATCAACTACTTGAGAAAGGTCCCACCCTCTTATTCACTAGAATGACACCGCTGAGTCCCACACATTTCCCTACATTGTGCTTCGAAGTTTCAACAATACACTAGCTCTCTTGACCCACAACTGGTTTGCATGTTTATTTGGATAATCACCTTTGTTTAAGTGGATAACCCAAGGTTGTGGGATCTTTGTTCCACCAGACTAGGAGGTCCTCATCTTCTGTCTTATATTGCCAGAAAAAAATATACAAGTAGAGGATGATTCTCTCTCTCTCTATGGAAATTTTCCTTAGGATCTACTTATTATAGGTCTATGAGTAACTAGTCGAAGTTCTAGAAATTTTGTTTCAGTTCAACTAGGGGGTTGGTGTTTGGATGATGTGATTTAAATAGATCCCTCATTACTCACCACATACACCATCGAAGGGAAAGATTTGAGCATCTAGCCAAATGAAGTCCAAAGCCATCGCTTACCTTAGGGCCTGCTCAATTCATTCTAGGACCTGTGTTGGGTTGCAACTACAGTTGGGATAGATGATTTTCTCTTACTCAAACCCAACTACAACCATATCTTGGTTTTATGCTTTGGTTCGTCACTGATGATAATTTTCTATTACTCAATTCCATTAGCAACTATTCCATGAGGCAGTTGGCTCGAGGATGAGCCAAATAATAGAGATGGGGGCCTGTTGGCACCTAAAATTTTGGGCTAATATTGTGCGGGCACAAACGAAGTTGTATGTGCCTATTCTATTTTTGTGCGCACCCAAGAAACTGCACAAAGGATAAAAAGAGGCACGCACGCTAGATCCAGTTTTGATATTTGCATGTCAGTTCGAGTTCTACCAATGCGCGTTGGTTTGAGTTTTGGGATGTGTGCCAAAAATCAAGAAGACAACGCTTACACACCGAAATCAAGAAAAGAATATTCGAGAAATATCCTCGAATGATTACTACCAGTAGCACAAGGAAATGTGGAGAAAAAAGAAGAAAAGCTATCAAGGTAGTTAAGATTGCCTTGATTTTAGAAAGGCTACATGGAATGTAAGTAGGTGACAGAAGTGTGCAAGACTAACAGAAGGAGGAGAGAGGGGCATAATTGAAAGAGATAGAGAATTAGAGCCAAGAAGCCGATATAAGGAAGCAATTGCAACAAAAAGAGAGTTAGCGAATTTGCTAGTTGTTGATTGTTAGCTAGATAGCTTATGAACCTATGGATTACTAGTGTGATCAAGATTACTCTAAGTCGATGTTTTGTAATGTCTCCCGTCATAAGTATGAGTCTGTTGTATCTCTAGAGTCTAAAAGGATGCAAATGGCGCAATGTAATGTAATTATTGGGAACTATCTGAAGAAAAGTAAGAATCTGTTGTTGTCAATGTATGGTTTTCTTAATATATGTATGTGATTGATTGGATTGTGATGATAATAAAGATGCAAGGATTCTAGACCTATATTGTGTTTATTTTGTGTCCAATTGAATGTGTTTCTTCTATTCTTCCTTTCTAATTGTTAAGCAATTTGTAATGAACTGTATGAATATCAACATGAATGGATCTCTTTTTGTGTAGCCCTTCATCCCCGACACAAGACTAGGTGATCTCTATGTTCTTCATAGCGTATCGGGTGAGATCTTCTTCAGCCTTGGCCGAGGATTGATTTGCCGATGCTTTGGGGTTTTTTTTGGTTGCCTTTGGATGAACCTTGGGTATTAACCCCCCAATATTAATAAAGACATGTGAAAGTGTGAAACAAACAAATGCAAGGGTAATGAATTTCATATGCTTAATGTAGCCAATTAGTTTAAGCATTTGGGGAGAAGAAAGACCAATGAGGGCATTCAATGAGATAAGCGGTTCAACTTCTAGTGGATCAGAGGGTGGGGTATGATCATCAGCTCAAGATAGCTCTTCAGAAGGGGGAACATATTCATCCTCTTTAGAAACACCCTAAAAAATGGCCATGAAAAGTTCTTGTTCCTTATAGTTGTGCCCAAAAAAAAAAAATTCATCACAATTATAGAAAATACCCTTGAATTGGAATTCAACCATTTCTACCCTAGTTAATTTTTGGATCTTCATAGGAGTGGAATGAGGGGTTGAATTTGTGGGTCAAGGGTGAGGAATAAAGGATGGTTTTATTTTTTGGGACGAGACTATCTGTTTCACTTCCTTGGCATGTTGAGTAGCTTCCAACCAAGTCTGAGGTTGAACCATGGGGACATGGGCTTAGATGTCATCCTTTAGGACACTAATAAATCATTCTCGGAAGAAGGTGTTGGAAATGTCATTGGTTCAGAAAGCCAGTTTCTCAAGGGTGGAAATATATTCTTCCATTGTACCAGACTATTTCAGCTTGTTCAAATGGTTTAGATGATGTGTGTCAATGGTAAAGCATTCATAAAGATATACAACAAACTGGGTCCAATCAATATACCCTTTGTGTGAATTTTTACACCATTACCACCATTGCCAATGTTCATGATCCAAATAAAGGACACTGATACAAAGTTTTTCCAAATCATCGATAATTCCATGCAAGGAGAAATAATGTTCCATTTGAGTGACCTATCCCGTGGGATTTGGGTCATCAAATTTATTCACGCCAACTTTGGGAAGACAAATTTCATGATGAGGACGGCTAGAATGAAATGACATGGTCTGAGAGGAGTCAATTCCTTCCGGGTGAGAAGATTGTTCAGAGGAGGTAGGGCCCCTGAATTGACTCATCCATGTGTGCATCTTTTCATAGGAGTGAAGGTTTCTTGTCATGTGTTCAAAGAGGGTGTCAATTTTGGAGTTTAGGGTGGAATTGAGAATATCAATATTGGCATTGAGGTGTTTAATTTTAATCTAGGTCTTGGTGAGTGTTGGCGCGTAGGGTAGACCCTAGGTTCATACAATTAATAAACCAACAAAAACCTTAGACAATGGCCCTTTCGGCATCACCTGCAAGCAAGTGAAGTCTCACCCAAGGCATCTAGAGGGGATGCAGGAACCAAGTTTCTGCAGTGATGAGGGGAAATGGAGCATTCAACACGTTCTTACTAACCATCTATTCCCATGCTCAGTTTCATTAGCTAGCAATTCTTATCATTCCTTATACCATGTGCGCGACATTACTCTACTTATCATTTGTTCATTCATTCATTACTTTAGTATGTGACACTAAATCAACATAGGCCTATTTAGAATACTAACCTTTATCATCATTGTGCATTATCAGTAACATACTAACAATTCAACATATCTATGTTATTTATCTATTGCATTCATCAGAAAAAGAAAATACTCATAGCATCACATCAAGACACAGGTTTAATGTGGTTCACCCCAATCTTGGGCTACGTCCACAATGACTGGCTTCTTATATTATTAATTTATAATTGTCTTACAATTTTGAATTGCGCTTACAAAATATGCAACATTAACATTTTCCAAACTTGCCTAGTCGTTCTGCTGCAGTGCGAGCCTACCTCTGAAACCCTCAGTCATACATCTGCATACTTATCCAAATTATCGACTGAACTTATGAACAATCACTCAACAATTCACTATTGACCTACCAACTCCTCTACCCAAAATCCCTTTACTTATTTATACATAAAAGTAGGGATAATCCTGTTATAATGGTAGTTACAAAGTGGACAAACTGTCCCAAAAACATCAACGGTTTATAACCATTTTCCGCCTTTTATGCACCGCTCCGTCACTTTTCCTTCTGTCGCATGCTTTGACTCATTAGACTCTGCTTCACGTCGCACACTCTAGTCCATCTTCTAACTGCCTTTTATTCTTTACTATTATTATTGCATAGATCCAAAAACTTGTCAAAAATTGTCCAAAAATGCCTCTCCAATAGTGAGGTTAGTGAATAAGGCATTGAGGCGGTTGTCGATTTCTTAGTTGCGGGTTTGGGCCATGGTGGAGGGAAGCGACAAGAATTGGGTTGGTGGGTCTGTACAAAAAGGGGTTATGGGTGACAGGTACCACTACAATCAGTGCAAAGAGAGGAGTCCAATGGGATAGGTCCCAAATAAGGGTGCCAGAGAGGGTGGGTGGGTCTAGAGAGAAAAAAAAGTCTTAGAAGTGATAGATACCACTCTGATCAGGGTGAAGAGAGGAATCCAGTGGGATAGGTATCGAATAAGGGTACTGGTGGGACCACTAGTTTTTTTTTACTCCTATGGAGTTACACTCTGGTCTGAAGAATATTATAGTGACCAAATGGCCAAATTTTTAGTGGTTAAATTTGTGTAGTAATTTCACAACCTCGATGCATGAGGTAGGGTTGTGCTGCAGAATTTCACCTCTGTTTCTGTTTTGTTTTGTTCCAACAAGAAGGGTTATGGTTTTGAGGGTTCCTATGGAATTTTTTTTCCATGTGCTATAGCTCTCTAATATACTAGTGGGGTCCATTAGTAGTACTCAACCCAATATCTCAGGGCACCAACTAAGGAGGATCGATTATACCCTTAGTTGTACTACTTGATTACCCAGGTATGCGAGAGTAGTCTTCTTGAGTGATGTTCTCGGTACCACTATAGTAGTCAGGTGACCGATAGGTTGATCTATAACTGGTTTTAGGAGACCTATGGGACTCCCGATATACTTGAGGGTATGTGGGAGTGAATGGTTGTGTACATGTATGGTGTAATGTGGTACTAATTGAAGGGGTACCAACAGGGGTTACATAGGTTTCAACAAGGTGAAACAATGTGTTTCAAGTAACCTGTGAAACTGGTTATATTTCCTACTTATAGTCTTCCCCAATCACAATTTTACTCACCGAATGACATATCACTATGCTTTAAAGACGTCGACAATACACCTCTCTAGCCTGAAATTTTTTTTTTGGTCTAAAATTCTAGAGAGGAAAGTGCTATGATACCACTAGTAAGGTACCAAATGTATTATGCAAAGTAGAAATATATTTTTTTATGACAAGTATCAATAGAAGAGAAGAATATAGAGAATAAGAACACCATAAATTATACCTTTATTTATATAAATCTAAGTTCACTTTCCTCTTCGACAGGGAAATATCCAAAAGAGAAGAGCCCAATTACAAAATAATTCTCAAGACAAAACTCTTCCATGCTTCTACTCCTATTTATACTATTTCAATCTTCTAGAGAACATTCTAGATGAAGATATTTCTAAAAGTGGAACCTTCTATTAAATCTTCTTACATTAGACATGTTCACATTATTACATAGGCCTTATTTACTAATGCCAACCTTTATTACATAGAAAATGTATAATTCTATCTACTTGAGGGGTTAGGGAGGTTAGGACCCTAACACTTTTACCCATGATGCATACATGGAGAGATAAACAAAATATGAGGACTTCAAGGAGGTGTTTCAACAAATACAGGTCTAAAATCATATAAAAGAAGGTGACGACAATACTGACTATCATTTCCAGAATGGTTTACTCTACAAGCTCGATAATATCTATGTACTTAAAGGTGAATGACTGCAACTTATTAGAGAGGCTCACACCTCCAAGGTTGTAGGACATTTTGGTGTTCGAAAGAGAGTTACCAATTTACAGAGGTATGTGTACTGGCCCAGAATGAGATGTAGCATGGTATATTATTTGATGTATACTTTGTTGTATTGGCAAGCCCAATAATAGGAAGCAAGGTATATACTGTCCCTTACCTGTACCCACTCGACCTTGGGAAAGGATTTCCATGGAGTTTAAGGGAGGTTCACTAACAACCATGAAGGGACATGAGTATCTATTTGACTATCTATTTCTGGTAGTTGGCATATTTATCAAGAATTGCATTCTCATGCCTTGTAAAAATACCATCAAAGGACAAGAAGCAACAAACATGTTCTTTGAGAAGGTTTGGGTGCACTTCGAGATGCTAAGGAACATTATCTCAAACATGGATACCATGTTTCTCAGTGCATTTTGGACTACATTGTGGGAGAATATGGACACTAAGTTGAAGATATATACAACCTTCCATTCAAAGACATGGGTATTCAACAAGCCTTTGGTGCATCTTTTCAGGGGTTATAATCATAAGCATATGAAGACTTTGCATGAAAATTTTCTCTACATACAATACTTTTATAATAGAGTAGTCCACACTTCTACTATTAAGTCACCTTTTGAATCTTTCTTTGGATATTTGTCACCTTCACGTTTGGATGTTGTATATGGAAAACAAGGAGGAGTGAGAGAGGACCTCACAGGAGATGCATTGAGCACAAAAATTTTTGTTGAGAAGATTAAGAAAATCCATTTGCAAGTACATGAGATGTTGAAGAAGTCACAAGAAAAATACAAGGCCATACATGATCAACACAAAATTGATAATCCATTCAAAGTGGGAGATATAGTTTGGTTACAACTAAACAAGGAAAGACTACAGGGTCCTGGTAAGAAGATCAAGGCTCTGTGGTATGGACCTTTCAAGATATTGGATAAGGTGGGATATAAAACCTACAAACTTAGTCTACCCCCATACATGCATATTTACTTAGTAATGAATGTGGAGAATATCAAACATTACGAGCCTTCCATGTTGGACTAGGAGGAAACACAAGTCGTACCTTCCATAGAGGGCTTAGCACTAGATGCTCAAGTAGAGTTGGTAGAGGACACGATTTTGTAGAAGTGGTCCAGAACTACAAGACAGGGGAAACATGACCTTTGGAAAATTGGTTTGAAAGTCCAGGAAAAGCAAAGTGGTACTCCAGGGAGAAGGTAGAGGAAAAATTTCCTCAGCTCATTTAGTAAATATTTTCGTGACCAAAAGCCTCCCTAAATGGGGATGCATGATCCATATCAGATCATTATATTATTTTTCATCTATCTCTATGCTTTATGGGTGAAAAAATTGGAGGAATATACTTGTAGGGGCATTTTAACGACTAGTCCCAATTTGGAAATTTGGGTCCAAAAAAAATGTTTGAAATCTTCTAGAGCCATTTTGAGGCATCACACGACTTTTTTTATACTCTAAAATTACTATAAAGATGCCAACTATATTCTACACATTGAGATCTTCCAACAATGGAAGAATAACCTCAATCAAAGTTCATACGCAAAAGTATGCCTCTCGCAATTTAACCTACCGTATTGATCACCATGGTGCGAGTGGATGCCACATCAACCCCCATTACTTAAATGTGTGGGGCTATCCAGATAGTGGATTTTCTAGAACATTCTAAAAGGTCCAAACCTGATCACTAATTGAGGGTTGAGGAAATCAATACACTAACCCTAGACGACTATCAAGCTATGTTAAATATCGGGCCTCTAGGAGGAGAAGGGTTTCCATTATTTTGCATTGTATCTTGTTCCATAGCAGAGCATAATGTTGGACAATTGAGAGGGGGAGGGGGGGTGAATCAGTTGTTACCGTGCTTAAACAATTATGCTTATTTTAAACTCTTTACAAAGCACTCAATGACAATCACAATAATGCAGGGAAGTAAGCAATAGAACATTCAACATCATTCACACATACGAGATACACAGAGACAGATATTTCCTGAGGAAACCCATAAAGGGTAA
>ML788656.1:89607-113045 GCA_009831015.1 Picea engelmannii
TAGCTCCCTGTGTTCAAGAACCCTCTTGAACCTCTAAGGACAACAGTCCTCCCTAGCACCTCCCAACCACTCTGAAATATAAATCTTTGCTACTGAAACTAATTATAGTGATATAATGTTCATCAATGGCTTATCAGTCTCATCACTGTTCTGATACACTGCCCTGCTCTGTCTGCCTCACTGTCTTCCTGCACACATTCCTTGCGCTTTCTGTTCTTCTGTCTTTTATGCTCTGTGTGCCATGTCCATTCAATGCACCATTCCTCTTCTGTGCAATTCAGCTACTGCACACTACCTCCTTCTACACGCATGAATCACTCTCAATAGCTCCACTCTCTTCTTTGTTCTCCATACTTATATTCTCTGTGCACCATGTGCATGCTATGTGCAATCCTTCTACATGCACTTCCAACACCATTGTTCTCCACATCGGGATATTCACTGTCACTCCACCTTGCCACCGCTTCGCTCACTCGAGCATCAACACACTCTCTCTATTTTTCATGTTATCCTTGTGTCGAGTCCTCTTCCTGATCATCATTGCAATTCTTCAACTTCTCTGGCGGTTATACCCATGCATTCATCATCACTGGGTGTTATGTCGAGATTCCTTAGCCTCTCCAGTAGTCGAGACTGTTCGTCTTCTCTGTCACAGTCGAGC
The DNA here is from genome assembly GCA_009831015.1 of Picea engelmannii. Classification (NCBI taxonomy): domain Eukaryota; kingdom Viridiplantae; phylum Streptophyta; class Pinopsida; order Pinales; family Pinaceae; genus Picea; species Picea engelmannii. Next base: position 90,269 of record ML788656.1, read on the forward strand.
TCATTCTCTCTGTTATAGTTACAGGCTTCAATGCTCTTCCATCTGTCAATCGCCTCTATGAACAATCTTCATTCCACTGGCAGATGCCTTGAGTCTCTTCATCTTTTGTGGCGATCACCCTGAAGTCTCTTTAAGTCCTCTAGCAGAAACAATTAGTCATTTATAACAGTTACACTGTGAACCTATTGCGCCTTGTGCCTTTGGCACCTTTCACCTTTCCTTCCACATGTGGCCTCAGGCGGTGACCACACGCCTGTTCTAAGGGCGCTTTCGTGACTTGCGTTTATTTCGCCATTTCGCATTTCGACAATTCGACATTTCAACATTCTTGTTGTGAGGCATTTCGACTCTCCAAGTTGCGATCTCCGAAATGGAGCTTGGTTGCACTAGCTCTTTCCTCCATCTTCCGCAGATGTGACCACTGGCTGTGTCCACAACCTTATTTGAAACTGCATTTCGCAATTTCGCGTTTCGCGAATTTGTTGCGAGTCACTCTGACTCTTCCAACTCTCGATCACAAAATGGAGCCTTGAAACTTGCAATCTCCTTCCTTCACATGCCCACAGTTGTGACCAAGCATTTATCCATAAAGTGCTTTGGCGATTTTGCATTTCGACATTCCTACATTTCGACATTCCTCTAGAGAAGTATCTTGACACTCCAGCTCCTGGTATCCGAAACCTACACCAAAAGGTGTTTTTCTCATTTCGGCATTCCGACATTTCGGTATGCCTATGGTGAAGTGTTTTGACACTCCAACTCCCGGTATCCAAAACCTACACCAAAAGGTGTTTTTCGCATTTCAGCATTCCTGTGGTGAATTTTTTTGACACTTCCAACTCCTAGTATCCAGAACTTCGAAATGGAGTCAGATCAACATTTCGGCGTTTCGCATTTCGCGACTTCGGGACTCCTATGATGAAGAGTCTTGACTCTTGACTCCTCCAACTTCCGGTATCCAAAACTCCGAAATAGAGTCTTTGACATTTCATGATTTCTCATTTCGCGACTTCGGGACTCCTGTGATGAAGAGTCTCGACTCTTGACTCCTGCAACCCTCGGTATCCGAAACTACGAAATGGAGTCTTTGACATTTCGCGACTTCAGGACTCCTGTGATGAAGAGTCTCAACTCTTGACTCCTCTAACTCTCGGTATCTGAAACTCCGAAATGGAGTCTTTGACATGCTCTGATCTTTCGCCTTTCAGGATTTCAGGGTTTGCTACTTCAAAGGTTAATGTTCCTTTGATCTTTGATTTCCCGATCTGCGAAACTCCGAAATGGAGTCTTTGTGGTGCCCTGATCTTTCCATGCCATAATCACTGCTGATCTTCCTTGCCTGCCTGTTTTCCATCAAAAGAATAAGCACACTCTTACACTCTGCGTGCACCTCTGCACTATCTCTTCTGGTCTTCATGAGCTTGCTCTGCTGCGTCTTCCCAAAATACTTCTGGTGCCCGCCTAGCACATTGTACTTGTACTCAAGCCATCATCGTTGCTATACTTTCCATCAATGACAAGCATACGTTGCCTGTAAAACATGCCAACACATAACAGTTGAGAGTGGTATTTTGTTAGCATAACAGAGGAGGAGATATTTTTTAGTAGCCATATAGGCCACATTATCAAAGTCAACTCCGTAGAGAGTGCCTCTTTCTTTGTACTTGCATTCGAAGAAAAGAAAGTAGAGCGACCTCACCTTCTAGTTGGGTTTTCTCTCATATTGGGTTTCTCGAGTCATATCTAGTGTTTATTTGTGGATGGTGTGTATATTTGTTTATGTTCTCTATTTTTCACATTTCATCTATTTCGTACATTTTAAGCAGAAAAGAAATAATTAAAGAATATGTGATCTAAAGGAAATTAACCTTCACAATAAATATTTCAGTATTTTATTAGGTCTATTGTGATGAACTATCAAATGGAATATCCATGAAATTTTACATATCACCAATGTTACTTGACTTCTGACCTTGATTTAGTGAAGGCTTTCCTGTGCTATCATGTCTGTCTCATGAATTTGTCTTCCCTCTAAGAACAAAAATTTCTCTCAAAAGTTATTTTTTTGATAGTACCCTTTTAAGTCTCCTCGAAATAAATTTTGAGATGATTTTATAGATACAATTGCATAATCATATTGGCATAAATTTTTGAAAATATGTAAGGTTATCCTCATTAGGAATCAGGGCTATGAAGGTAGTGTTGAAGACTCCTAGCATTTTTCTAGTGGTTCTAGTGGCCTCCACCACTCTTCTTAGATCATCTTCTATGAATTAAAATCATCCCAGAAAGAATTCCACAAGGAGGCCATATGGCCCTGGAATTTTATCCCTTTGGAATCTTTGTAAAGTTTGTAGTAGTTCCCATTTCCCCACTTCTTTCATCAATTTCTCGTTGTCCTCCTGAGTGAAAAAACTAGGAAATGATTTGGATAGCCTAATAACTTCAATAGTAGTTTCCCGAGAGTCCTCCTTGAAAATATTTGAGAAATAGTTGACTTCTTCTGCAATGTCCTTCAAATTTGTTGCCCAACTATCATTTCCTTTGTCAATTTTTCTAATAGAGATTTTATTTTTCCTTATGTTTGCATATGTATATATATATATATATATATATGAAAGATCTTGGTGTTTTCATCGCTTGCTTGAAGCCAAATGGCTCTACTCTCGATCCTCCATTCTCTCTCTTTTTACATCAACACGTTCCTCTTTTTTTCTTCCAATAGCTTCACCTACATCTTTTGGGTCTCATTCAATACTCAAAACATGTACTATTATATAATATCTCCATCCCTTCTTCCAATTCTCTAAAGATCTTGTCATCTTTTCATTTTTTGTCCTTATCCCATTAGGATACTACCTTCTATTTCTCTTTCAAATTTTATTGGAATTGTATCTAAGATGATTCCTTGAGGATCAATCATATGATTTCCAACAAGATTTAATCTTTACAAACTCCTCCATCTTCATCCAGTTTGGATTTAGTTTGAAGGTACTAGCTAGCTTTTCATGTGTAGCAACTATTTCTAATACAAATGGGTAGTGGTCGTAGTCTCCTCCTGAGGCGGCCCACTATTTTACTCGAGTAATTTTGTCTATAAAGCCTTCAAAGATCAAAAATTGGTGAAACCTCTTTGTGACTATATCATCCCTAGTTCTTTTATTTATCTAGGTTGGAGACAACTTTGCTGGTCCAATGTCCAATAGGCCCACTTCCTACAATTTATGAAGACCTATCCCAATAGGAAATCTATTTGGGATACAGGTCCCTATATTTTAAAGGCTTCTAAAGTGAAATTTAGGTATCCCCCTATCACCACAAGGTCATTCCAGAAGCATTCTAATTTTTAAAACTTATCCCAGTAGTCCATCTTGTTCGAGTATGACCTATAAACATTAAGAACATAAAGTTCTTTTCTCATATGCATGGAGAAGAGGGAAACCCATAGGTCGGGAGGAAAATAACAAGAATTGGTTTGGGTGAAGGAGTGCCTCTACCATCCAGTTATATCCCCACCATATCTCCCAATAACATAAATAAATTTGAAATCCCACCCACTCGAAAAATCAGAAAGTTCATGTATTGTTTTCTCTCCTTTGGTCATAATTGTTAGAAATAAAAGGTGTGCTCGTTTCACCATAGACAATATATAAATATTGTCACCCAACCATAAGCACAAATTCCATCCCCGAGCACCTTAACCCTGACAGAAAAAATAATTCTGAAAGCAAACCCTAGAACCAATATCCAACGAAGGTAGCATACCTCTCTCCATAGCTAGCGTACCAAGAAGAAAGTCCAAACCATAACCAAGCAGAAAGTCCAACCATAACCAAAGATCAAGTTACTACTGCATCTCTCCTCTAGTCATGCACACCACTTGTACTTATGCAGTTGTGAGTGAGAGTGGGTGTGTCAAATGAGCTCTAGTGCCCTCTTATTTATAGTCCTCCAAGTGACCTAACTGGGATGACTTATACTTCTAGAGGATAATAATTTAATATAAATTATTATCTTGAGCCGACTTGTCTTCGAAGGTTATTTCCTAACCTTATAGGGTTTCTCTTTCTTCCTAGAATATTCTAGACTCATCAAAGGTTACATGTAGAGGTTAATACCTCCCGCAACTACCATAATATCAACAATAATTTCCCGAAGCAAGATAATAGAGGCTTTTAATGACTCTATTAACCTCTTGATGGCCAATTTATTAGAGGATATGTCCAACCCTTGGTAGGTTAATGTCATATATATCATTTAACACCCTCACCAGGGGAATTTTCTCTCAGGGCCTCTATCAACAAAAGATACTTTCCACATCAGATTTCCGAGGATGCTTGTTTTTGTGCCATGGGTAAGTGAGACTTTCTCTCTCTTTGATTAGGTTTTTTATTTTCCTCTTCTAGAAACTCTAACCCCCCTACCACGTTTCTAGGTAAGTCAAGTGTTCCCTTACCCCCGGGCCTTAAGTTGCATTTGGAGGATTCTTGGGGAGAGAAATCTCTAGAAATAAACTATGCATATATTCCTTGCTTAGGGGATGCAAATTTCTTTACTTGGACATTAACTTTTGCTAGAGGACTTTCAATTGCAAGTAAAGGAATGAAAGTTGGGGAGACAAGATTTTTTATGTTAGTTAGGCTAGGAATTAATTCACTAATATATTCCAACTCTTTAGGTTCTACCTGTAGACCCCAATATCCAAAAATGAAAATTTTCAGTGGAATTTCTTTTGCAATGGGAAATAATCTAAGAGGACTTACTCAAAGATAGCTTGTCAAATTTATTGTCACTAACTACCTCCAAAATTTGATCCTTGTGAACGCCTTATGATGAAAAGTCCTCCTTTTTTTTAGTGAGATAACTAGATGCTTTTTGTTGACCCTCTTATTCTTACTTACCTCGGGTTTTCTCTGAATGATAGGAATTTCTACCAATTCCACTCCCAACAGTTTTGGTTGAGTTGTGTGCATCGATACCTTCCTCTGATAAGGGTATGAGCAGTCCACTGCTAAATCCCCATAACTATGACATCACCCACACTCAAAGGGAATGCCTTCATAGTCCAAAGTTAGTTGGTAAGAGCCTTTCCCACACTTAAGAGCCTTAATTGTCTCTAAGCCCATTAATATTATTTCCATGAGTACCTTGTATTACAAAAGATGTAATATGATTTATAGTACAAACCAAGAGCATTCCCTATTGCTTCAAATACCTCCTTTTACCATAAAACAAGATGTAGACTCAGAATGTGAACCCATACTGGAAGGATATCAACCCGTGTAGTTCTCACATTGAAGTCTAGATGCCACTTCTTCAAAAATATTTTTTGAGAACCCCACTTCCATCTACTATGAAAAACTTAGTTTAGCTCAGTCACTATTTTGAATACCCAAAATAACCATCCTTTAGCTAAATTTGTAATGTGAGGATGCTATCTAACCATAAGTTCAAAATTTTCCTTGGTCCATTCCTCAAGACTATCCCTACTCATCTTCCTACCAAGGAACTGACTGAAAACCACCTTTTCTTCCAATTACATCACATCATTGAGCTTGATTTTGGCCCCTAAGTTCAAGCTTAATAGCTCCAATTTATTTATTCATTTTCATTTCTTGGGTCTCATGTCCCCTTCTAGAGAAGGATTCACTTAGCTCCCTACTTCAACCATAGTGGAGCTGCTCATGAGGGTAGATTCCAAGGATTTTCCAATAAATCCTTCCTACGGTTTAATTGATAAGAAATCAAAATGATTACAAAATGAAAGATCAAGCTCCCCATAGGAGGCCAATATTGGGTCATTGGTACAATACCTTTGTAGTGTTGAGTAAATACTCAAGTCTTTTCAAACTAGTGGATTAAAAAGTCAATATTTGTAGGATCCTTTCATTGTGTGTTGTAGTTGGTGTGACTAAAGTAGCATTAATTTCCTCTGGGAAACCATCATCGCAACCTTATGCCCTCACCTCTAGCTTCGATCCCACCCTAGAATTGATATTGAATAGAATTTGTGCCATTTCACTAAGTCTATTCAGTGTGTCGTCCTTCAATGATTGTTCCCTTATAGGGTACCTCCTCCCCGCACCCACAGGTGTTCTGTGTGTATGAATAATCGAGCTTGTCCACATCAGCTGGCCCTCCAATAGGTTAGCTAAGTAATCCAGGTTTTCCTCTTCCATTTCCAGCTACGGTGCCACATCCTCCACCCTCTAGAAAATTGAGATTTCCTTAGCTTGATATTGACAGGAACCCTAGTCCGCTCCTGTAGAAACCATATCCATATCCTACCTCCAACACAATCAATTAATCTCCCACTTTAAATTAGGTCATGCTCAAGCTTCTTCAAGGGATATCAAAAATGAATTTGACCACAAGAATGATTCGACTTAAGTTCCCAACATCTCATACTTAAAAAACTAAATTCTTTAGGCCGATTTCCTAAGCAAGTCATGCTTAAACACCATATTGTAGTAATAACACAGTTGATGAGTTGTTTGAGAAGTTATCGTGTCAAATTTAACATATATATCTCTCAATATTAGAAATGGTGCCATTGATAAGCCATTAAATGAGCATTGACATAAATAACTTTAACTTTATGTAAAGGTGTCATTGATTAGCCATTAAATGTGCATTATTTGAGGTCAAACAACATATTTAAGCTAAAAAGTGAAGCCATTTGCATCAAATTTTACCTAGTTGAGGGATCAATCCATAGCGCTGACCGTTAACCATCAGAAGCTTGCTAGAATCCACTGAGATAACAATTTCTCTACATTTATGAAGCGTCCAAAGCTTAAACCCTCACCAACACTTACAATGACCACAATAGAAGGCTTCAACAAATTTGTCACATCTTGAAATCAGATTCAAGTTTAAGGTAAACTCTTGAACCTTACACACCAACTCACATCTCGATTCTCAACCTATCTTCATGATCTCTAGCTTTAATATATTTTCTTACTCGTGAATAATTGGACCTATGTCTTCTTACAAGAGGGTTGACTAAATCTCTTTATATTCACAACAATTTATTAATATTGAAAAGTTTCAAAATTTGTGTAGGACGATTTCTAATAGAAACATATTTTTTTGTGGGAAAGGGAAAGATTAATATATATGTATTAACATACTCAAAAATGTATAAATAAAAAAATGTTTTTAAATCTTAAAACTACAGGTCATTTGAATGCTCTACAACATTTATCTTTGTAATTTTATTTTTCTAAATAAAATTACTTAACTAAAAAAAGAAAGAAAACAACAAAAACAAGGGTCTATAGTACAAGAAGTCTCGAAGGTTGACATAATACTTAAAGCAAGTTTGAATGGAATAAAAAACCTCAACACCATAAGACTTTTGTCAAGAGTTATTTCAAACCGAAGATGTAATATCAATGCACCATATCCATTTATGTAGCATGTCCTACATGATATATCCATCACTTCCTAAGTAAAATAGGAAATATTTCTTATGTCATAAATAAAAAAGGAATTATTTACCTTGTCTAACATTATGTGCAACCATTAATAATATATTTGCTTGAAAGTTGAAATATTGTTGTCACAACAATCAATGAAATACAAAATATATAACTTTGTCTAAAGTTTAATCATTAAGAATCCATTTTCTTGAGAATTATAAATATTGTTGTCACAATTATCAATGAATAAGAAATAGTTACATTTTCTTAATATCATATGCAATAATTTATAAACTTGGTTTCCACACAAAGTTTAATCATGTTTATGTACATCCTTCAATCAATTACTCGTTGTTGGATTAAATACATTTTGTATAATTTGGGTGTAATAGGGGTTTGGGGCGCTAAACCTATTTATACAATCAAAAATATAATTTCAAAGATGAAAAAATGTAATTTGACCAAAAACTATATAGACGGATTTTGGTGATGATTGTCGGGAAAAATACAAATCATATAATGATTAAACTTCTTTTTTAAAACTAAATTAAAAGTAAAATTTCTAAATCTTTCATGATTTTCACGCCTTTAATGCATTGTGAGCACTTGGAGCCTTAAGTGCACTGTATCTAACTGGATTGATTTATCTGCGTATGACTTATAGACATTTTAGTATACATCCCCAATCCCTTTAGTATGAGACGCTCTGTAGTTCTATTCAATAGATCGAATGCCCAACTATTCCTACTCCAGGTTCAATTCTTGCTAGCGGTTTGAACCGATTTGCTACTATTGTTTTTTTTTTTTTTTACAGAAACTGAAATATGTTATATATATAAAAAGGCATGACCGGAGTCCCTAATTTGCAAAAAAGGGGGTGCTGGATCAATGACCCAACAACTAGTAAATCTGAAATCTTACTACATGGGCATGTTCCCAAAAACTGCTGCTACTATTGTAATAAAGACTAACTAGTCTAGCTATTGCTTAGAAACTACGATTTGGCATAGCCATTGTTACAAAAATTTGGGACTATTGGCGAATCTTACTGCTTCTTTTCCTCTGGAGCTTGAGCTGGTGCTTATTCTGGAGGCATGTCTAGAGCGACATTCAGATTTGGGAGGATCAGGACATCTTTTCTCTCTCCCTCTTCACTTCGACTTTGTCCTGGTACATTCTGGGCTCTGGTTCCATGTGATTCCTCGAGCCTTTCCCCTTGTCTTCTCAAGAAATCAGCCTCGTCTTGGAGCTAGATTATCAGGGCTCAGTGTTGAGATAAGGTTTCCAATGTAAAATTTAGGGTGTTTCTATGTGAATCCAAGCGCATGGCCAGATGCTGGGTGGTGAGGAAATTGTCGTCCACCATTTCCTCTTCTCGGTCATCCTGTCCTCGACACTAATCCATGATGGCGATTCCACTGGATGACTTGAATTGTTTGAGAATTTTGGTGTAAACTGCTCCTACGCTTCCACTGCTACTGCGTGGACGAAGGACTTGCGAGTGTTTTTGGGCTCTGATCGAGCTTTCTATGACTGCTTCTATTCTGCCTGAGATATTGCTCAAATAATTCAATACCAATTGCATCATTTTTCTATCTCCCTGTGTAATTCCTCCACTATGGTTGTTCCTGTTATGTCCTTTTGTCCAACCTATACTCTCATCGCGCTCTTGATTTTTGGCCTTCACCTTGACTGTTCTTGTCTGACGATTTCTGTGTTCTGCACCCTGGATTAAAATTTCGGGGCTCTTCTTATCTCCTGTATTTCTTTCTGAGTTGCTTGCCTTCCTATGTGTGTCTAAACATTGAATCGGGCTCTGACCTCCCTGAATTTTCCATGTGACATCTGTTCTTGAACGTGCTAGATGACTCCCTTATGACGAGGTGTGTTGTCATGCCATCTTCCGCGTGCTTTGGAGCCTTACCTCAATCATTTCCCAATATGTTAGCGCGAGTGCCATTAATGAAAGGATAAGGAGAGGGGAGGAGGAGCGAGGTGTAAGTGACCTCATGTGTAGGGTCCCATGGGGGATGAACCTTTTGCTGCGCTGAAAATCCCCGTTTGCCTGCTGCGATGTACTACTTCTCACATTCTTGGATTTGGTGAAGTACACTGATCTCCCGGATTTTTTGGGAGTTCGTCCTGACCAGTTGCTGCACTGGAGAGTCATGTGTGCTTGGTTGTTGAGTGGGTTCTCGATGTGTATGAGCTGGGGACTTGGAATGGTTAGGGGGGGCTAGGAACGTAGACCTACCCTGAATTTCCAAGTGCCATGTGCCTTTACTTATGGCTTTGCTAGCCTATTCATCTACTCTCCAATTGTTGACTCGACGAACATGGTAGAAGTAGGGGTGCATGCACGAGATTGTGTCCCTAGTTCTGTCGATGATTCTCTTGAGCATTGAGTTCTTTGGGTTTGTTATTTTAATGAAGTACCTGATGATCGTCTTGGAGTCCCCTATTATGATCAACTTGTTAATTTGACATTCCTTCACTATTTGGGTCCCTTTGAGAAGTGCATATGCCTCTGCTGAATTGTTTGTGGTAGTTCCTAGATTCCATTAATAAGTAATCATCCTTTGTCATATAGGGCCGAACATAACCCCTCCCGCACATGCCTCCCCTAGGTTCCCTTTAGAAGCACCATCAAAACATAGTACATTACTTTTTTGAGTATTTAACCAATTTATGAACTCTTTAGTGTATTGAAGCTGCGAGCATGAAATATTTTTTGGTCCGCATAAGGGTGGGGCTTCCTGAAGGTTTAGTTTGTTTAGCCATGCTTCTTATTCTATTCTCATCGGAACCCCTGCATGGGTGATTGGTTTCTTGGTTGACAATAATTCACTTAGTTGATCGATGGCATTTATCGCTACAACTAGGGGGGGAATTGTTTTTCCTTTGAAAATCCTTTTATTTCTTGCCAACCAAATTTGCTAGCAGACAAATTTTATCGATTACTTCCATGCTTGACTGAGATTCGATTTCCCCTAGAGTGATCCTTTGTAATGTTTCTCCCGTTTTCCTATCAGGCTTATACTACTTGTTGTCCTGGAAATTTGGGGGACTAATTCGAGATATGCATTGTTCATCACCTGTCTGGTGAAATTGCAATACAGGAACAGGTGATCAGTACTTTCCAGGCTATTAGCACACAGAGCACACCTAAACGGGCCCAAAAAGCCTCTTTTTTTCAAATTCTCCCCTGTTAGGAGTTTATTATGAGCCAATTTTCAATAGAAGATGTTTATTTTTGGAAGGTTGTTTGGTTTCCATATATCTTTCCAGATGGATGATTTGGTTGGGATATCACAACCTTCTAGGAGTTGCTTGTATCCCGATTTCACTATATAACCCTCTTTTCCCCAGCTTCCGTCGTCCTTTTGACTAAGGCGGACTGGGGCGGTTCCGGATATTGCTAGAAGGAACTGTTTAGCCTCTTCTCTCAGGAAGGGAGGTACCTCACCCAAATTCCAAATTTCCCAATTACCATTCAAATTATAATTTGATATATCATAGAGAGTGGATCTTCCTTCAGAGGACAACCAGAGCTTGAATTAATTCAGTGAGGGGATATTTGAGAGGATCCCTCTCTCTGAATAATTGTCCTCCCAAATATTGATTTCTTTTCCATTTCCCAAGTTCTAATTGAGGTAGGATTGTATTAATGGAAAAGACGCCTGAATAAGCTTCCAGATGGGTGAGCTTGCTTGTCTGAGGTCTACTTCTTCCATGCCTCTTTTTTTGTTTTTATTCAGGTACTTGTTGCAGAGTTTTTTTTTCCACCATACTTTTCCACCTGTGATTACACGCTAGATTACCTTTGCTCCGAGAGCTAATTTTATCTTTTCCGGATCTCTTATGCCCAACCCCCCATTTTCTTTAGGGGCACAAGTAATAGCCCAATTAACCATATTGATTTTTTTTTCGTTATCCTTGCCTCCTTGCCAAAGAAATTTTCTTGTGATTTTGGCCAGTTCTTTCTTGATTCCAACTGGAGTGTAGAGTGCTGAGAATTGGAAGATTGGGAAGGATGAGAGCACTGCTTTTATTAGGACAACCCTGCCTGCTGGGTTAAACCACGTGGCTCACCATATTTCAAATTGATATTTTAGTTTTTGGAGGATCCCCTGCCATGCCTCTCCAGGGAGGGCTTTGATGTTAATCGACATACCTAAATACTTGAAGTATTTCCAATCCATCATGAAGGGGAATTGGAGGATGTGAGATATTCTTTCCATTGTTCCCGCTTTTACGTTCCATGCATAGATCTAGCTCTTAAGTTTGTTGATAAGCCCTCCCGAGGCTTGTTCATACTGGTCCAGGACTAGTTTAAATATTTGAGCCATTATTTGGGAGGCTCCCTCAAGGAGAAGAGTGTCATCAACGAATTGAGAGTTGTTTATCCTTTTGACTCCCCTAACAATTTTCAGGCCCAGGATATTTCTATTTTTCCTTTCTTGCTCTAGTATTCTGTTTAAATTTTCTACCATGATTACATACAACAACGGAGAGAGAGGGCACCCTCATCTGAGACCTCTTGAGGCTTGGAAGAATGTAGTTGGGTGGTCGTTAATCAATGGTGCTATCCATGGGGATGAAATACAAGCCTTGATCCAAGAGATAAAGGGGCTTTGGAAACTGAATTTGTTTAGCACCTCATAGAGGAATTCATTCTTCACTCTATCAAAGGCATTTTCCATATCAATTTTGATGATCATTCCTTTTTCTTTATTCTTTACACTGGTATGGATTGCTTCCTGGACCAGGATTATGTTGTCCCAGATTTGTCTTTTAGTCTTGCAGCCCCCTTGGTTTGGGAGGATATGTTTTAACCTGTTGGCAGTTATTTTGGTGAGAATTTTGTAGGAGACATTGCAAAGGGAGATGGTTCGAAAATGATCAAAAGTGTTTTCATTTTTGGCTTTGGGGATCAGTGCAAGGAAGGAGGTATTGGTGGCTCCTCCTATATTGCATGTCGATTGGACATATATAATCATGTGGAGAAGATCCTTTCTAATGATTTCCCAACATTGTCTGTAGAAGTGAGGAGTAAATCCATCCTGGATCAAAGTGGAATACTACCGCTCTAACTTCCTCTTTAGTGACTGTCTTTGTCAAAGCCTGATTATCCTAGTCCGTTATCAATTGAGGGATTGACGCCATGAATTGCAGCCTCTGGTATTTATTATCTTCTCCATCCTGGGTGTAGAGAGTTTTGAAATTAGAAGAGGCTTCTTTTTTTATCTCGTCAAAGGAGTTAATTATCTCCTTTGAGGCTGTTTTAATTTCCTCTACTGAATTCTTATGTTGTCTAGATTTGGCTTGCTTATGGAAAAATGATGTATTTTTGTCTCCTGCTTGTAGCCATAGGGCTCTTGAATTTAATATCCATTCATTTTTTTCATTGTGTAGTGCCCTTAAGTAGTTCTAGAAGTGATTTTTCTCCTACTCCAGGTGTTTGTGGTGGAGTTCCTTGTCTTCTATTTCAACGTGAAGCGCTTCTAATTTATGTTTGTGTCTCTTTACTTCTTCCTTTGTGCTTATGAGGGAAGCTTTTGCCCAGTCCTTTAAAGCTTTCTTTGTTTTTTTCAGTTTTTGTTCCCAAATATACACAGGGGTTCCGTTCACCCATGTAGACCAGGCCGAGGATATTAGGGGGAGGAAGTCTGACGAATCCATCCAGAGAGGGTTGAATATGAAAGGAATGGGGCCCAAGTTTTCAGCCTTGGCAAAAGTAAGATCTATAGGTCGGTGGTATGAGATTCCCCAAGGGAAAATTTGGGAGGAGATGGTAAGTAGGAGGAAGAGGAGAGGGTTGTGGATAAGGAAGCGGTCCAGTCTAGCATCTATATAGCCCACCCCTTTCCTTTTAGTGTTCCAAGTATATTTTCCTTTGGAGGGCTGGACGTTGAAAAGATCTAGTTCCGAGATCAAATCCTCCAAATGTTTTCTGAATTGATCTATTACAAAGGACCCACCCTTTTTCTCCCCTTGGTGTAAAGTAGTATTGAAATCCCAGGCTATAATGCACTTTTCCTGAGCATCCAAATCTTTTAAATTCATTAGTGTTTCCCAACAATATCTTTTTTCCCAATAATTGTTAGGCATACAAACATTGCAGATAGGATAGATAATACCTATTTGGAGGTGCTTTAGTTTTACCAACGCCCAATGAGTTGAGTCCACTCTTTGTTCCTCCTTGAAGATTTGAGTGTTCCACATTGTACAGATCCCTCCCGAGGCACCTCTTGCATTCATCATTATTCTGCTACAAGGATTCAAAATTTGTTTCATTTCTCTTAGGGCCTCTTCACCCTGGAGTTTTGTCTCTTGAATTAAGAGGATTTGGGGCTTTTCTATTTGGATTAACTTTCCCATGGATTCCTTTTTTTCTCTCTAGCTTGAACCTCTACAATTCCAGGAGACTACCTTCATTATTTACTATTGTTCTTTGGTGCCCCTCCCTTCATGGGTTGAGACTTCCCCTTTGCTGGTTGGGATTTTCCATTTTTCCCTTCTTTCCTGAGAATTTCTTCCAATGTTGGTTGGGTTCTGAGATCTTTGTCCTAGGTAGTCACTTTCTCTCTTCTTTCTTTATTTTTTCTCCTTCCTACTTTCGTGGTTGGAACATTCTTTGGGATTTCTACATCTGTTTCTTCTCCAAATTCTTCTTGACTGTCTTCGTCCCGTGTTTGATGAATAACTTGTTGTTGGGGGTCTAGATCTTCTGGGTGGATCTCAAGAACCACATCTTCATCATGGGTGTTTTCTTCTATGTTTCCCTTTGAGCTAACCAACTCTATATCCAAGGTTTCCAAGGGTTCAAACTTGTTCTTGTTTCTTTCGGCTTCATCTTCGATCTGTATTGTAGATTTCCCTTTACTTGGTGAGGGGGGTCTGGAGTTGATTTTTCTCTCCTGTTGCGGGTTTCCTTCTCTATTCATCTCTTTTTTTCATTTTTCTTGTTTCCACTGCTCAAAAGCCTTGTTTTCTAGATGTTCCTGGGTCACCTTAGGGTAGTTTTTGGCGAAATGGCCATATTCATGACAATATTTGCACTTAAATGGGAGTTGTTCATAATCCACCGTTTGGATGTAATACCAACCATCCAAGATGAGTTGTATTGCTTCTGGAAGCCCTTTTTCCAGATCCACTTCTACAAACAACCTTACACAAGACTACAATCCATCTCATGGTTTAGCTCGATCGATGAACCTTCCCAGAGCATTGCCTATATTTTTTATTTTTTCGTCATTCCAAAAGTGTAGGGGTAAGAAGAGGCGCCTAACCCATACTGGAACAACAGAGGGGATATAGTTCTCTGGACTGAAGTCTGGAGTCCATTTTTTCAAATACATCCCTCTGGTTCCCATGAAATAAGGGCCATTTCTGAAGATCAAGTCTCGATCTACTTTGTTTTCAAAAAGAAAAACGTAGAAACCCTTTCCACAAAAAGTTGTAGAAAGTTATCCTTTGATTGTTTTCTTCCAGTTCTACTCTATCCATAAAGATATAGCTTTGGGGGATGACCAAAGTTATATTAATTTCCCTATTAAACCGTTTTCGGCCAGTCAGAGAGAAAACAGTCTCAAAGAGGGGGAGTGGACCGACACTTTTGGGATTGCTTCCAGTCTTTTGACGAATCTGGAGGTAGGGGCACCCTTGGAAGATTTTGAATAGGAGGAGATCAGTGCCTGAAACACTGCAAGATTAGGTGGTGGCGGGGGTTGGGAGGGATCCCCTAAGCCCGAGGCCATGGCGGCTAGTGCATGAAACCTAGGCTTTGTCAGTGGAATCTCGAGGTGCGCTTCTCGAGGTCGCTTTCTGGAGTTGTATGTGGTTTCAAATGTATGTTGAAACCAAAGAAAAGAAACATGGATTTTCTACTATTGTTACTAATAATCCTCAAAATAAATTATCATCTCCTTATTGCATTAGTAGAATTGGATACCCTCCAAATAAAAAAGGGTTGAATATTCTGGGTTCTCATCTATGAATTGGTGTTTTTGTTCTTCTTTCTAATAATTTTCCTTGTCCATATATTCTGTCTCATTTTGCATCCTTGGATTTGGTGCATCTACTGATCCATTTACTCTTATTTGTTGTGTATCTTTCCTCATTGAGTAAGGGTTCCTTGCATTTATTTAACTGTTGGACAATCCCTTATATCTTGCGGTTTTAAATTATTGAAGCCTTGGGTGGGTATTGTCTTATGCAGATTTTAAGTCTTTGGTGATCTCGTGTCATGGTTAGTGCTTTGGTTTAGTTGATTCAATAAGTAGGTTTCCCTCAGATTTAAGCTATTTCATAATTCCCTTCTTATAAATGTAGACAATTTGTGTTCATATTAAATATTTCCTCTTAAAAAAGCAGTAGTCTAAACGTTCTACCTTTTGGTTGTTTTTCGACAACTTTCTCCATTTGATTTTGCCTGAAATCTGGTGATGAATGGTTGGATTTGCAGATTTGAGTGGCTAAGTTTGTATAATCAGAGTGCCCCGGGGATTTTTTAGCACGTTGAATCCATTTATGCATTCATAAATGCAATTTAAACAACATAAAATAATAATTTTGTCCAAATTCACATTGTCGGATTCCGGCCAAAAAACCCAAAAGGTAGAACATTTAGTCAACGCCCTTAAAAATTATGATTGTTTTTAATAAAATTATTATATCGTTATGTTGTTGTTCAGAATTGATTGAAATGAAACCCATCTCGTTTAAATTCTCTAAGAGGCCACTTTAATGGTGATTCTATTGATCCATTCACTCTTCCTTGTTGTGTATTTTTCCTAATTGAATGCTAAATAGGGAGGTTTGATCCAAATTGGATACTCGCCAAAATCTCTTTGTAAACTTCATAATAAGCATTTTAATTGTTTTTGGAAAATTTGGGAAAATGTTCAAAAATTCCCATGGAAGAACCTTATGCTTATACTGTTGGTGCCATGAATCCCCAATTCAAGAGGTGGGATTCTTTTAGATTTGAAAAATTTCCTACTTCTCATTGTTTTAATGGTATATATATGGTATTGGTTTTTGGCCATAAACTCCCCCTATACCGTATCTCTTCAAGCTATAATGTATGTATGTTTCGTGTAGGTGATTTCATTTTTTGGCAATCCCTTTACTCAGATCACTTCAAGCGTGATTCAAGCTACAATATATGTTTTACCACATGGGTTCTTATTAGTCCCTGCCTAAAGGCAATAGGGACTATTGTAATCAGTTCACGTCTTTTTATTAGTTTTGCACTCAATTTCATGCATTTATTTTCAATATAACCTAAGTTTAATTGTCATATTATATCTAACATTTCTTCTCAGCTTATCAAATAGGTACAACACTATTTTTTAATGAATCAGTAACTTTGAGGCTTATTTGGCCTCATTTCAACAAAAACAAAAACTAAACTTAGGAAATGAAGTATATATAGAGTATATATTGCAACAAGGTGGATTAATGTTGGCTTCAAGTTAAGCATTAATCTCCAACATTAAATGTTAGATCATTCAATATAAATCTAATCTTATGTATCTAAATTTCATCAATTCAATGTGGCAATGGCTTCTTGGGGGTTTCTACATGCCCTTTGATACTCTTTCCACAACCTCATCCCCGATGCCCTTTGATACTCTTTCCACGACCTCATCCACGCCTATGTTATAAATGTCCTGGGATGTGCATGCCCTTTGCTGCCATTTATTTTCTACCCTTTGATACTTTTGTGGTTTCTCTTGCCAGTACTAGCCTCTGCTTGGAAAGTATTTCTCTTGCCATTAATAACCTCTGCTTGGAATTTCTTTCTCTTGATGATACTAGTGATATCCATCTCTTTTGGTATTTGGTAGTGGGACAACATACATGTAGGTGGGTGGGTAAGAACATGCTGCAAGTTCAAACATAGGTCTTAGGAAATGTATCATCTATCTGACCTTCTGCATGGGTTTCTCGCTATCTGATCATATGTATGGGTCGTTGGCCCTTAGGCCATCCTCAAGCAGCAGGGGATTTGTTTTTGTGGTGAGCCAAAAATTCCGAATTTACTATCTAAGCTTTAATTTGCATGAATTTATTGTTTAAGTTGTAATATTGCATGAATAGATATTATTTGTTTCCTGCATAATTGACAAATTAATAGGTCTTTCAAGAGTTTTGTTTCAATCATATATACAATCATATACAAAGAAAGAATTATGTGGATGTTAATTCCATGGGAAAAAGAATGACAAGTTGATAACATGTTTTAATTTCTATGTTTGTTTAGGTGCATTCGCCCCTCTCAATTACAGTAAGAAAATTTGCCACCCATACCTGCTACAATACCAATACCAGTGGTTGAATTAATTAGCTGGAAAATGATTTTTCATGAATTAATTATCTCGAAAATGATTTTCCATGAATGCCCAATATTTGCTAAATGAACGACTTGAAAATAGGCTTAATGGCTATTCAAATTTCTTTATATTACCTGGTGTTGCATCATCAAAAATATATCAAACAATTCAAAAGAGACTAATAGTTGAAATGTGAATGCAAATTTATTGTTTTTAAGCTACATACACTAATATTATTACTCAACTCATGTGATAAAACATATATGTGAGCTTCAACGATACTTGATTATTTCTATATGATGACACTATTTCAATTCAATCTACCATAAACTTAACTCATTGGTAATCTAAAAAAAAAATCCCTCCTGCAGATGATATCCACCTCCCTCTCTTTAGCCCAACATATAAAATTGGCAACGCCACATATTTCAATTTGTTCTCATTTCATGTGATTTACTACTCTTTGTTAGTTTTGGAAATCCTTGGACTTCCCTCAGTTATATTTTGATTTTTAGAGGCATAATCTCCTTTGCATTCAACACTAATATTCTTATGTTATGTCTTTACAGTACTCTGGTTCGTTTTTTCAAATTGTTGTTTAGAACTGTTTATACTTACACACATCTTTCACTTAATTCATATGAATATAACCATGATGGGAGTTTTTGGGTGGGTAGTAATGCCAGTTCTGGTAAGATTGGGATATGTGATCTTGTGCCACTATTTATCTTTCATCCGAGAAATGAAAAAGGTACCCATTGGATGCATGGGATGGCCAGTAGTGGAAGAAACAATGGCTTTCTTCAAACCACACTACTAAAACAGAAGAAGAAGAAGATTTATGGATGATCATTGCAAAAAGCTAATAACTGATCATATTAAAATTAATTTAATCTAAAAGAATGTTCATTATACATTCAATATAGGGAGGCTCAGGGTAACCACCTAAACCATTGTGAGAAGAGTTACATGTAATCCTAGAACTTGGCCTACTCAAATATTGTTATCAGGATCGGAACAATGTGAGTTGCTAAGTCTATCATTTCATATTAAAAGTATTGTTTCAATTTTATGATAATGTATACTTTGTCAAGCAAGAAACATAATTGCAGAAACACAACTTTTTTGACAATTCACAAGCTTTCACCATATCTATCTATCATTTTTCACTCGAGTCACAAGATTTCACCATATCTATCTATAATTTTGCACTCAAGTCACAAGATTTCACCATATCTATGTATTGTTTTACTTTCCAGTGATTAGTACGAGTCATTGCAGGTAACAATTCTATACTGTGAACCTGCAATACCTAACATTACTGCTTTAGGAGACTGAAACTATCCACAATGAGCTTGACTTTACATGGGGCAACGACTATCCAACGGTAGAAGGAGATGGTTACCCAAAGCTTTGAACTTGTGATATTTCTCTTACAATGCTTCCTTGTCCAACATACAACGCTTTCTTGTCCAGCAGTAAAGTCACCCCTGGCTTTGAACTTTAGACATTGTTTTTACAAGCCCTATCCCACAACCATGGTGAAAGGTATCATCTTCATGTATGTCATGTGTCCACTTTCCAAGAACGTGTTTTGAGTTTTGTTTTTTTTTCATTAAACACATGTTGATATGTTATCCCTCCATGTCTAGGCAACAACTCTGAGTGTTTTATGCCATCGATTCATTATCTTTAATGTGGTTGAAACATTCATGTAAACCCATTTAATCATTCTATGTGTGAAAATGTTGCACCCTGAAATGTTAAAATAAAATAATGTCATATGCATTTATCTTTTCTTTGGTAATAAAAAATATATATCAATGCATTGATTACATTAAATATTGTGTTGATTCTTAGTTAAATGCACGTTCTTTAAATATTTGAGAGTTTCTTTTCTCATGCCGATACCCCACTATAGTCGATTATCTTTTGTGGTAATATCAGTTGCATGATGGTAGAGGAAACTATTCACGTTTAAGTGATAGTGGTAAACATATATTTTCTTCAAATCTATGTAATGTTAAAATCTGCAATACAACAGATATTTTAAAATGTGTTGTATGACTTTAATTTCATTTAAAGATTATGTTGTTGTTGGAATATATCTTTTGCATGGATGGTTGTGTTTTCTATTGCGGGGATTCTACCACTTACATTCAAGGGGCACATGGCGAACCCCAAAATGAAGTAGGCCACTCCATGGTTACAACTCTCATCAATGGCAGAACACAACCCGAGCCAACAAGATCTTCCTGCACGATACCGCAAGCCCATGTACTCGAAAAGAAATGGAATCCCTGCCCTAAAGGCAGGGACTTGCTGCTTTGCAACTCGACTTGTTTGTTTATGACAAAAATCTCTCTTATTAGCGATGCAACAAGTTATTATTATAATACTATGATTCCATCATTTTCCATGCAAAGTTGTGTTTCAACAAGTTATTTATTTTTAAATCACTTTGATATTATTTATTTATTGAGTTTATTATTCCTAATCCAAGCCTAATTCTCTTCTCATAAATGTAGATAATTTAAATTTATATTAAAATATTTGTTTCCAAAAAATACGATTATCTTTAATAAAATTATTATTATTTATGTTGTTGTTTAAAATTGATTAAGACGAAACCCATTTCCTATAAATTCTTCAAAAAGGTTATTGATCTGTAAATGGTGGGCCTATGGTATGTTCTTTTCATCAACGCAGATCCTCTCAAGGATTGAATGGGTACCCCTATTCAGATTTGTGCTCAAGGCTTATTTTTACTTTCTCTATCAATGCTGAGTTCAAACTGCATGCTACAACTTGGCACGAAATTTGCAAATGACCATGACTCAACAACAATATTCACTCATCGTGGGACAAACTCGATGTCTTCTTCTCCTTCGATCATCAAACATAATGCTTATTTGAGCTCTCGTCTCTTTCACTGCCCTTCTTCATTTCCTCCTCATCACTCCCCCATTGAATTCCCTTCTTTATCACAACCTTCATTTTTAATGGGCTCCCTTAGAAGGCCAACCATCACAATGGTGCGTTCAACTTCCAGGGGAATTTTTGAACATTTTGTCAACTTTGCCAAAAAACAATTAAATGCTTATTATAAAGTTTACAAAAATATTTTGGTGAGGATCCAATTTGGATCAAACCTCGGGCCATTTTGCAAGCTTTTGGTCCCTAAAAGATTCAAGTCCCTTCGATCTTCTTCTTCTTTGCCTTGAAGCATCCTCTGGAAAATCTCCAAGAAAGAGTGCCTATGTTGCAAGATGGAAGATAAAAGATGAATAGGGGTTGCCTTTGGCATAATCCTATTGTCCATCTCATGGCTAGAGGTGGCATTCACTACTACAACAGGTTGTTGGACAACTGTTTCTCCTTACACTACAAGTGCAAGCAACTCCTTTTTCCCCTTGACCTGGACTCTCCTAGAATTATTCTTGGTTGCTTGGTTCTTGGGATGGAGTTTAGGGTGAAGAATCCAACATTTGGTCTCCTAATGTCCAATCAATCTACAATACTAGAAATAGTTTCTGCATGGGTTTCTTGGCCTTCTAGAGTTCCAACAATTTCTATCCTTATGGCCTCTTTTCTTTCAACATAAACAAATCAAAGATACTATGTCATACCTTTTGGGTTTATGGTGATGCTAACAAACTTGGTTTCTTGGTCCCTCGATATTTGGAGTGGATTTGGATGGTAGAATCATCTCTTTGTTGCCCTCTTCCAAGCCTCTACAAGCATATTTGAGTGGCTCGCTACACACTCCTTTTCCAACTACCTTTTTCTCCATAGGAATAGCTTGTTTTTCAGTTCATCTTGCCTTGATGGAGGCGGTTTGAGTTGAACTTGTGTTGCTTCTTATCCACTAAACCCTAGGCCTTTATGCTTGGGCCTTTATTGAGATACAATGAGGATTAGAATCTCTTGGCCTTCCTTGCCTATCCCTTGTCCATCATAGCCCATTTGCCTCATGAGCTTGGAATCAATGCCTCTAGTGTGCTTTTCAAAGTCACTGAAGGTCTCTTTAGGAAGATTCTTGGAAGGTGATTTTGTTGGATTACTGAGAGGGGGGGGTGAATCAGTAATAGAGCAATCTAATCCTTTTTAACCATATAATACAAGTGTTATATCAATGTAGCATTATCATCCAATAACTGCAGAGTAAATAAGCAATGAACAAATGAACAATCATACACATACACAATACACCAGTTTTTTTACGTGGAAACCCAAAGCGGGAGAAAACCATGAAATGTTTTTTCTTATATGTCTTGAAGAATTACTTTCATTGGAAGCACCAACTTCCTTTGTTTTCCAGCTGCAACTGGAAGGAGGCTCCAACCCCCTAGTTTCTCGGGCTACAACCTGAGGGAAGCTCCAACTCCCCAATTATCTAGCTACAATCAGAAGGAGGCTACAACCCCCTATGTTCTCTGGCTACAACCGGAAGGAGGATACAACCACATGTCCTTGCCCCGTCCAACCGCCCTGAAGTAGAAGTAGAATGATGGAACCACTATCACACTATCACTGTGAGATATACCGATGCAAACCTGTACCAATAAACCTGAAATATGCATCAACCATGCATCAACCTGTACCATAAAAAAGTACATCAACCATGCACCAACCTGTACCATAAACAAGTGCATCAACCATGCACCAACCTGTACCATAAACAAGTGCATCAACCATGTACCAAGTATGTACCAATCATGTTTCAACTACTCATCAACTATGACTCATCAATATGTACCAACGTCATCAACTATACACCTCATGTATGTGTCAACTCATCAACTACTTGTCTCAACCATGTACCCAAATTGTAACTCAACCAAAAGCCCTCATCAATTTCATCATCAATATATGATTTGTAACTCTGTAATAGACCTGGTGTATATGATCACATACCTGCAAACCTTCCTTAACTTTAACAACAAGAGACTAGCATTTTCATCAAACTTTTCTTTAGTCTCACATGACTAGTTTTGGATTAGTCAACAACCC
>ML788656.1:120250-153993 GCA_009831015.1 Picea engelmannii
AAACTATAGGTATTCAATATTCTCAAGTGTGTCTAAAATGAGAGAGCCTTGCCTCTTATTTATACTCTCCAAGTAGCTTCCTTAAAAACATCTTCTAGGTCACTTTGCCTACTTTCCTTATTTTAGGGTTAACCCACTTCTAAATTCTCCATTAAATTTATTATTTAAATAATTTATTTTGTATTCACTTTGAATTACAGTACACTCATCACTTCACTTTATTATTTACCTTTTAAAATCTCTTAAATCACTTTGACCTCTTTGACCTTTTGGGGCTTCTAGATGACATATGAGGGTCCTCCAAATTTGTAAGGCCATAACTCTCAAACCATGAGGAGTTATGTGTTGTTCCACATACCATCAGAAATGGAATGACATGTAATATCCATATAAAATCGTATTACCTTAAAATATATCAAAACTCATACCGTTATCCATTAAACAAACTTGGATCTATTACCCAAACCTGGGTTCTCCAACTTTTCATAGCCATAACTCTCTAACCGTGAGGAGTTATGTGATGTTCCACATACCAACAGAAATGGAATGAAAAGCACTATCCATATAGGATAGTTTCACTGGAAAATTCATTGACCTTCATTTCATTATTCCACAAATAAGCATGGGTTCTCTAACCATACTTCTAGGATAACTCAATCCACAAAGTGTTTTCCCGTGAGGGATTTCACCATAAGAGGACACTTTGGAGTTCCTCCATTTGTACTTATTATCAACCATGATAATACAATAATGAGTCATCTTTACATCAAACAAACTTGGTTCCATTACCCAAACCTTTGTGCTACTGGAATTCGCTACTATACTTTCTCCAAGGGTTGACATCAATCACTAAGGGTTGACATCAATCTACAATATCACTCTCCAATAGTTGACATCAATGACAACCAACAATCCATACCAACTATCCATCAACCTAAGCCAACTGTCTGACAGATTTTACCATGCTTGACTCTATAATGGTGCTCGCTTGTGCAATGGCAATAGAAGGGGCTTGCTTGGTCTCTTGGAAAACTACTTGTAGCTTCTTCAAGGCCTCTTCCTTCACTGCCAAATCCCGATATATATGAGTAGTCACTTCAATGAAGCTCTCCTCTTGCCAATTATCCATATGAGTGAATTTATCCTCCAACTACAAGAGCTGCAATGTGATCCTATATAATTATTCCCTCATGGTGGTGAAGGACTCCCAACATTTAGCAAGTTCCTTTTCCATCTCATCTGTTTTTTGTCTCCAATGCCTACTTTTCTCTTGGATTTGTCTTTTGAAGTCTCTCAACTCTTCCATATTCTCCTTCTTCAAGGCTTTGCCCATGGAAACTACTTCAAGGTCTCTAATGAACCTACTTTGATACCTTACGATCTGTAAATGTTGGGCCTATGGCCTGTCCGTTTCATCAACATGGATACTTCGTGGAAATAATTTTTGCTTCTATGATTAAATGGGTACCCCTGTTTAGTTTTGGGCTCAAGGATTATGTTTACTTTCTCTATTAATGTCAAGTTCAAACTACATGCTACAAATTGGCAGGAAATTTGCAAATGGCCATGGCACAACAACAATCTTCACTCATCATGGGACAAACTCAATGACTTCTTCTCCTCGAATTATCAAGCAAACTACTTCTTTGAGCTCTCATATTTGATATTTCCCTTCTTCATTTCCTCCTCATCTCTCCCCCATTTAATGCCCTTATTCATCACATCCTTCATTTTTAATGTGATTCCTTGGAAATTCAACCATCACAATGGTTTGTTTAACTTCTAAGGGAATTTTTGAACTTTTTCTCAACTTTACAAAAAACAATTAAATGCTTATTACAAAGTTTACAATGAAATTTTGTTGAAGATACAATTTGAATTAGCCACCTAAATGATGCTTCGTTCAAATGTATTTGTCCTACTTCTTTCATTCCTTGAGGAACATAACCATTTATACAAACTCTATTTTATTATAGTTTGTTATATTTTCGAAAACATTATGTTAATTTTTTTTATAATGCATATTTATTTATCTTATTAATCAAACCTATATTATTCTTATTTTTTATTCATATTAATATAGTGACTAAAAATAGGATAGAAAATGTTACTTTTGTCAGGTTCAAAATGACAAGATTGTTCATCTTTTCGGCTTGGCTATTCTCAAACACAACATATATTTAGTCCATTTTCTCTTGCTTGATCTTATATGTAAATTTTGGTCTCATGTTTGTTTTTTATTTTATTTGGTTATTTTTGGTTTTCATATTAACTTGGTGGATTTCTTCTTTGGCCTCTTATTCCTCCTCATCCAAGCCTAATTCTCTATGATAGATATAGGAAATTTATATTTAAATTAGAATATTTGAAAAAAAAAAGTTATCTTTAATAAAATTATTATTATAAAAATAAGGTTATCTTTAATAAAATTATTATTAGTCATCTTATAGTGATAAGCTAGGTGTCAAATAAAATTATTATTAGTCCTTTCCATATGAAGAAATATAGTGATAAGCTAGGTGTCAAATAAAATTGACTTGTTTCAATTAATTTTATTTTTTTCTCAAAGTTTGTTAAAGATTTTCCAAAATTTTCAATTAATTTTCTCAAAGTTTGTTAAAGTTTTTTCAAAATTTTCAATTAATTTTTTTTTTTTCATTTTTTAAAATAGTAATTTGTTTTTTAATTGATTACATAGTTTGATTTGACTAAATAGCCTAGCTTAAATATGTTGTTAATTAAAAAAAAAAAAAAAAAAAAACTTAAAATTTCCACAATCATTTTCATTAAACATCTAGTTATTTAGTTATGATTCTGACATTTTTGTGGCTTCATTTTTTCCTCAATCGAGTGAGAAACATACAACATTAACACCACTTGTAATAGCAAACAACATTAGCAATTATACTTGAATACTTGGAGAAGAGGTGGCGTAACTTTTCTAGTGAATGCCAACTTCAGAGCTGGCCAATTTTGAATGGCAACTGCCAACCATTATATTTCTCAACAGTTAGACTTACGTTTGTGGACAACATTAACACTACACAATAACCAAAATATACCTTTTCACACCAACAGACCCAAAGTATGAAACTTATAAATATTTCCATAGAAATAAGTGGATTGTCATGACCAATCTCCCACTTCAAACACGCTTTCGAAAGGAGTTCAATTCAGGTGAACTTCCTAAGCAATACACATTTTGGTTGAGTAGCGATGGAGGTAGAGGCACGAGCCAAGAGCACCATATCCACACTCAATCATGAAATCTCAAATGGTTTGTCTAATGGTCATGTGGGAGACCATCATTCCCTCACTTGAACCTCAACCCGAGAGCCCTCTTGTTAACAACAGTGCTAGGAGAGTCTATCCATCCAATGAAGTCAAAAGATTCTACAGATTATTGAGATATCAAAATGAAGTTCCTTAGCATGTAAGTATAAAATCCTCTCTTTTATATTGATTCAATGTTTTTTTTGCAACTATTCACATTTTAACAACATTGCATTGATTTATAGGTACCTAGGTTGATAGTAAAACACATAATCAAACTTTGTATCATAATTGTGTGCATGATGTTGTCGATTTTGTCTACACTGGTGAGGACATTTCTTTTTTGTGGGTGATGTTGTGGCCTTTGTCTACATTGGGCGAGATCACTATTTCATTTAGGCAAGGGTCATGGTGGTGACGTCGGGTTCTCTTGGGACCCTGCCTCTTCTATGGGCCAGCGAGCTTCATAATCCAAACATCAACAAAAGCCTGCATCTCCACCCAGTATGTAATATCCCTAGATCTGTAGATATGGATATTAACCTCAATTGCTAACTATATGCTGCCAAAACTAATATTCTTTGGGATTTTGGATGCGGTTAAGGGTTTCTGATTGAGTTTCAATAGTTCTAAGCTTCATGCAAATCTTGCATGTTTGTTTGTTTGAGTAGAATGACTTGTTCAGATATTTTGATTAAGTAGTCAATTACAAACAATCGCATGCATGTACAAAAATTCACTCACAACTACATGCATGTAAATAATAACCAAATAGTTTCAAATAGATCAGATAATGAATGTATCTATGATGTAAATAGAAATATATAAACTAGAAAAGTACCAAAAACTACATGCAATGATAGATCGAGGCCATGCAAGGCCTGAAAGATTACATGCAAGCTGGTCGGATGACATGCATGTGGAAAACTGTTGCATGCATGAGGAACTGACACATGCAAGGTGCATTTGCTGGATTCCACCATCGAAAACTAATGGAAACTGGCTCACTGGATGCACCCTACTCTAAACTCAATTGGGCCGGAAGGATATGTTGATATGCTAAGTCCCCAAGGATGATGACCTTATTTCCCTTCTTTTCACCCACAAAGTTACGCGAAAACTGCCGGAAATGGATGGATAAGTCGCCCATGATGATTCCACCGTCAAAATCTATTGTAAATTGTCTCAATGGAGGCACCTTTCCTCCTCCTCCAATGGTTCGGGAGGAACCTGGCTCAATGTCTCCCTGGATGCGTAGATCTGATAAACTTTATTATCTCTATTGTCAGTAAACCCATTGCAAACCCCCATTGCCTGAATATGATGCCTTGGTGGCTAGGATTCTCAAAAATCTACTTTGGATGGTTCAACAGAAGCGCATTTCCCTGATCTCAACTATGTTTGAATGGTGATTTGCTAGGCCTCTTTAGGTGAAGAAACCTTCTTTGTGATAGATTCCCTCCTCTGGAATCCATGCTGAAACTGCTGCTAAAACTGTGATGAAGCAATGTAAAACCTGTATGGTTTTCCCAATTGGCTAGGGAGTGTCTCTCAACACTGAATCCAATCAACTGGTGTATTCTTCCTAGAATCCACAATCCTCCACTGATTCGCTTGAACCCATGTGTTTTCTCCTCAGAGCTCAATTCTCAAATCATAATCTGTAATAATAATCAATTAGGTTGCTTTTCTCCATCATATACTCTCTCACCTTAATTCTTTGTTGACCTCTATATTTAGCCTCTTTCACTTAAGTGACCTCTATATTTGGATTTTCCCCAATTTTCACTTAATGTCACTTTCGAAATATAATATTCCCTAGAGAAATTACATCAAATTACCCGTTTCCCCTGTTTCTTCTTGGCTATAGTCTAAAAGGGGATGTTTATACTACTAAGCCTATCTCTCTAGAGCTCCTACTTGGAAAGGGACATTGCAGTCCTCCCTTCCCGATATTTCTTGTTCTCAAGCAACATCAATCTAGGGTGTTGCAAAATCTACTCACTCTCCCAAGTAACATCCTTTACCAGAAGTCCCCTCCATTTGAGAAAGCATTCCCTGATGACCCTATTCCTCAATATTCTCTCTCTAAATTCCAATATCTCCTCAGGAACTAACTCCAACTGCCCCTCCTCATCCAAAGGTGGAAGCTCCTCTGAAGTGTTGATTAATTGTCCCACTACTTTCTTAAGACAAGAAACGTCGAACACATTGTGAATCTGGCTCCCCTTGGGTAGCTCTAGCTCGTAGGCCACTTCACCTACCCTGCGTATGACCCTCTATGGTCCATAGAACCTAGGATTGAGATCCTCTACCCCACTCTTCTTCAAAGATGATTCATGTATGGTTGTAGCCTCAGGAATACTACATCCCCAACCTCAAAGCTATGCTCTACTCTATGTCTGCATTCATGCACCTTTTGTCGATTATGTGCCATTTGTAGATTCTTCTTTAGTAGCTTGAGAATCCCCTGACTCTCTACTATCCAATCCTTGACCTTGGAAGCCCAACTATCTCCAAAAACCAGGTCAATCAAAGTGGGAGCATCATACCCATATAATTCTCTAAATGGGGTCATACCTATGGACATGTGGAAGGTAGTGTTGTAACAATGCTCTCCAAGATGTAACCACCTTACCCACGCTCTTTGTTGTCCACTCACATAGTTTTTCAAATGTCCCTCTACCCACGTGTTGACTATCTTTGTCTTCCCATGCGTCTGGGGGTGGTAACTGGTGTTGGGTGTCAACTTTGTCCCCACCAATCTGAATACCTCCTGCCAAATTTTTTTGATGAACTGACTATATTTGTCGCTGACTATACTCTATGGAAATCTGTGAAGTCTAAAAATCTCTTTGAAGAATAGCTCGACCACCTGCATTGCATAGTAGTTGGTAGGAATAACGAAGAAATGCACAAACTTGGTCAATTTTTCGACCACTACATAAATACAGTCCTTACCTTGAGCCTTGGGTAGGACTGTAATGAAGTCCATGGATATACTTTCCCATTTTTGCTTCGGAATGGGAAGTGGTTGAAGTAACGATGCCAGAAGTGCCTTCTCTGACTTGTTTTGGTGACAAGTAACACACTCACTGATATGTCTCATCACATCCTGCTTGAGGCCCTTCCAAGAGAATCTCTCCTCGACTTGCCTGTAAGTTTTGAAGAACCCCTGAAGGCCTGCTAATGGAGAGTCGTGTACTGCTGCCAAAATCTTCTTTTTGAGACCCGATATGGGAACTAGGTAGACTTGGTATTTATAGAAGATGATGGCGTCTATGAATCTGTACTTTTCATCCTATACATGCATGTCCAATAACTCACAAGCGAACTTATCCTTGGAATATTCCACTAACAAGTGGGATTTCCAATCTGCTAAAATCTCCATCAATGAACAAGTTGTTGGTCTCCTAGATAGTGTGTCTGCCATAATTTTTTTCTTCCCCTTGACATAATCTATGTCAAAATCAAAGGCATATATCTTTTTCACCCACTTCTGCTCACGCTCATTGAGATCCTTCTGCTCAAGGAAATACTTCAAACTATTATGGTCTGTCTTGACCACAAATTTGTTGCCCACCAAGTACTTCCTAAATTTTGTCAAGGCATGCATGATTGCAAGCATCTCCTTGTCATAGATCGAATACAACCTATCGGGTTGGATGAGCTTCTTGCTCTCAAACACAATGGGGTGTCTCCTCTGCATCAACACTGCTCTGATCCCCTTTCCTGATGCATCACACTCCAGAACAAATGGTAGCGTGAAATCAGGCAATGCTGGTAATGGGCACGTGCCCATGACTTCCTTCATATGATCAAATGCCTTTTGAGACTCATTTGTCCAGATGAAGGCTACCTGTCTGATGAGTTCAGTGAATGGTTCCCCTGACTATGAAAAACCCTTCAAGAACCTCCTGTAATAGTTGTACAACCCAAATAAACTCCTCAACTCTGTCACATTCTTGGGCATTGGCCAATCCAAAATGGCCTTGATCATCTCCTGGTGTACCTGTACTCCTTGTGCACTGATAATGTGGCCCAAGTATAATAGCTTTGTCATGCAAAAATCACACTTTGAATCCTTGGCATACAATGACTATGACTCCATAATGTTGAGTGCTTCATCCAAAGGCTTCAGATGCTCCTCCCATGTCCTGTTGTATATCAAAATGATGTCGAAGAACACCAATACCGATTTCCTCCAGTGAGCTCAGAATACATGGTTCATGCAAGACTGAAATGTGGTTGGTGCATTGGTTAGCACAAATGGCATAACCAAGAACTCAAAGTGTCCATAGTGGCATCTGAATGTTGTCTTCTCTATATACTTCTCTTGAATGTTGATATGATGATGCTCGGAGCGTAAGTCAATCCTAGAGAAGAGAATTGTTCCATACAGTTCGTCCATCAACTCGCCAATGCATGGGATAAGATATTAGTATTTTATGGTCTTCTTGTTCAAAGCACGATAATCTATACACATCCTCATGGTACCATCCTTCTTCAGGACTAAGACAACTAAAGAAGCGAATGGACTATTGTTGGGTCTAATGTGTCCCATCGCTAGCAATTCCTTGATTTATTTTTCTATCTCATCCTTGAACCTCCTAGGATGACGATAAGGTGTTGTAATGATGGTTTTTTCACCCTCATCCATATCGATGGTGTGCTTAAACCCTCTGTCTGGGGGTCTCCCTGATGAAATAGGACCAAAAACTCGTTGATGTTGACTCAACAAAGTCCTAATCTCTGTCTGATACTATTTTTTGGCTACATGAATCCCTTCACGTAGTGATCACGCACTCTGCTGCATATGCTACTTTCCCATGCCTGAAGATCCTCTCCATCCTCTTCACCAACACTGTCTTGGGTGCCCCTGTCGACATATCCCTTAGTACAATCTTCTTCCCCTCACTGTCTTTGAACCTTGTCTCAAGGGTTTGGTACTTGGTATAAATATTTCCCAAGGTGATCAACCATTGGACTCCCAACACCACATCTGTGTCAGATAGGTCAACTACATAAAATGTATCTCTCATGGTGTAGTTACCTAACTTTACCTCCAAGTCTGGAACTCTATCCAAAAATTCCATCATGTGGCCATATTCTTCTACAACATCAAACCCCTCAAACTCCTCCGTCTGTAGTGCTCACCTAGCTACCAATGCAACATCAATGAAGTTGTAGGTTTCCCTAACATCTTCCAAGGAAATGGCTCGTTGTCCCTGAATAGTGCCTCTAATATTGAGGGTGTCATACCTAGGGACTCCATAAAGGGTCGCTATGACTCCTCCCTTTGTTGGTGCTCATCTCTTAGCCTTCTCATGAGGCTGAGGCTCTACCGATGGTTGGGCCCCTATTGGTGTCAGTGGTATTCATGGAGGATGCTCCTCTGCATGTGATGGATCCTCCTCTAAGCTGGTGGACTCATTGTCATGTGCCTGACTGCCATGTTACTCCTCATCACTGTCTACTGCAACCTCAATGTAGTGGATTTCTCCCTTGCCCATGCACTTGTGGCCGGGGACCAATAGGTCTTTGCAGGTGAAGCATAGCTTCTTCGTCATAAGCTTGCTCCATGTATCATCATCAAAATTCTCCTTACCCTTCCACTCTCTCTGAAATGGTTTATTGTCTTGGCCCTTTTTTGGCTCAAAGGGTTTGGAATTTTTTTTGGTTTTCAGCATAGAGTTTGCTAGATCTATAGTGCGTAGGATGGAAACCTATAGTGTGTAAGGTTTGTAGGGCTTCACTCATCCTCTCAAGGGTTATGTGAGACCCTATGTGAAAAGCATGATTGGTCTAGGATCTGAAATGTTTATCATTGCCACGAATACCCTCTGAAACTTTGTGATGAATGCCTCAGGTGTGGCAGTTTGTCTCAACTGGGCTAAATCCTTGAAGTGGATCTTCGGATCCCTCCTTTCAAACTTGTCCATGAGATTCTCTGTGAACTCCCTGTATTAAGTGGTGCGACTATGACCCAACATCACCAATCCATGATACCACCACTCTTGTGCCTCTCCCTCCAAATGCAAGGTAGAAAAATTGATGGCCTCAGTTTCTATCATCTAGTTGAGCTTCTAGTATGTGTCAAGTTTCTGTACCCAAGCTCTCGCAGTACATCCAGATGAATCGTCAAAATAAGGTATAGTAAGTTTACCTGCTTTCCTCATGAAATCTATGTTCTGCCCCTGTGGATGCTACTGCTGTCCTCCCCTCTGAGGATATCTAGGACAGTTCTTGATTCTAAGTCCATAATACTCTACTAAAGTCATGTCATAATGGAAATCTTGTCTGAACACTGCATAATCTCTTCTATACTCAGAAATATCCCCTGCCTGTGTGGTTAGCCTTTGTGCTACTGGATATTGTATTGTTGTTGGCAGTGCCCTCTAAAGCTAGGGAATAGTGGTATGGGAATCCTACTCGCTGATGTGTAGGTGCAAGTAGGTGAATGGTGTCTACTACCTACTCCTGAATTCCCTTGCACTGCATGGGGTACATGTGTTGCTGGAATGTTCCATATATCCAAATTGTCTGCCATCTGTGCCATAGACTAAGTCATGGACTATTGATTACTCGCTAGATTGTTAAGAACATGCATGAAGGTTGCTTCTGGGTCCATGGATTCCTTGCCACTACCTTCTGGCTTTTCATATTTGTCTCCCATCATCCTCTCTACCTCAAACTCTGCCTCACGCTCCTCCTTTCTCTTTGCTTCCCATTTTGCCTCTTCCTTTTCCTCTAAACTGTGAGGAAAGGGGAATAATTTGATCTCAGAACTCTTTGTTCCTTGCGTCTACTGTAAGTGAAAAAATCGTCACCTATGTGCTCATGACCCTCTGGGTTCTTTGCTAAACTCATTGAAACTTTAATCACAGGCTAGCATGACTAATTCTCTGATACAATTGTAATATACCTAGATGCGCATATCTGGATATTAACCTCAACTAATGACTATCTGCTTCAAAAACTAATACTCTTTGGGATTCTAGATATGGTTAAGGGTTTCTGATTGAGTTTCAATAGTTCTAAGCTTCATGTGAAGCTTGCATGTTTGTTTGTTTGAGTAGAATGGCTTGTTCAAATATTTTGATTAAGTACTCAATTACAAACAATCGCATGCATGTACAAAAATTCACTCACAATTGCATGCATGCAAATAATAATCAAATAGTTTCAGATAGATCAGATAATGAATGTATCTATGTTGGAAATACAAAGATATAAACTAGAAAAGTACAAGAAACTACATGTGATGATAGATCGGTGCCATGCAAAGTCTGAAAGATGACATGCAAGCTGGTCGGATGAAATGCATGTGGAAAACTGTTGCATGCATGAGGAACTACCGCATGCAAGGTGGATCTGCTAGATTCCACCATCAGAAACCAATGGAAACTAGATCACTGGATGTGCCATGCTCCAATCTCAACTGGGTCAGAAGGATCTGCCGATATGCTAAGTCCCTAAGGCTGGCAACATTCTTTCCCTTCTTTTCACCCACAAATTTACGCAGCAACTGTCGGAAATGGCTGGATAAGTCACCCTGGATGATTCCACCATTGGAATCTACTATAAAATATCTCAATAAAGGTTCCCTACCTCCTCCAATGGGTCAGGAGGAATCTGTCTCAATGTCTCCCTGGATGAGTAGATATGATAAATTGTACTATCTCTGCTACCAGTAAACCCACTGCAAACCCCCACTGCCTGAATATGACACCCTAGTGGTTAGGATGCTTAGAAATATGCTCTAGATGGTTCAATGGAAGCACCTTTCCTTGATTTCAACTGGGTTTGAAAGGATAATATTCGCTAGGCCTCTTCAGGTGAAGTGACCTACTTTGTGATAGATTCCCTCCTCTGGAATCCACATTGAAACTGATGTTGAAACTGTGATGAAGCAATGGAAAACTTGTATGGTTTTCCCAATTGGCTAGGGTGTGTCTCTCAACACTGAATCCAATCAACTGGTGTCTTCCTCATGGAATCCACAATCCTCCATTGATTTGCTTGAACCTGTGTGTTTTCTCCTCAGATCTCAATTCTCAAATCATAATATGTAATAATAATCAATTAGGTCACTTTTCTCCATCATATACTCTCTCAAACCCTAATTCTTCATTGACCTCTATATTTAGCCTCTTTCATTGAAGCGACCTCTATATTTGGACTTTTCCCACTTTTCACTTAATGTCACTTTCGAAATATAACATTCCCTAGTGAAATGAAATCAAATGACCCTTTTCCCCTGTTTCTTCTTGGCTATAGTCTAAAAGGGGATGTTTAGACGACTAAGTCTTCCTCTCTAGAGCTCCTACTCGGAAAGGGACATTACATTATGTGTGGCATGGGGTTATTTCCCCTTGGAGAGGAACCCGATAGAAAATGTTACCAGGGAAACATCATCAACTCCATGTGAAAATTAGAGGGATCCTCAACAATCATCCAAACTCCTATTTTCCACTTGAGCACATGTGTACAGTGGTTTCCTTGGGTGTCTGGTAGGGACATAAAAGAGAGAATGGTGTCTAGTATGTTCCCCTTGGTTCAAGATAAAGGAAGTGGTAGAGTGTGAAAGGAAAACAAGTTTTACAATAAACATTTGAAGTTTTTGTTGGTTTTTCTTCATATAAGATATGATGGATATATTATTACAATGATGAGTGTTCCATATATAGGGAATATATGGTGACCATTAATGAAAGGATGCATCCCTTGAATAATCAATAATTATTTATTTTTATGATTTACTTATTATATATGATATTTAATAATCAATAATTATATTATTGATTATTATCTTTAGAGAATGTCTTCTCGATGTTGTCCAAACACCAACACTCCCTCTCAACGAGGGAGACATTATGCAACATGACAAGATTTTCTTTGAAGTATACAAACTTCACCCTAGACTCATGACACTTGTCTGTTAGTCTTGAGAGACATCTCTCTCCCACCTGAACCGAGGAGAAACTCCTTTTGTGTCTTTCCCTCTGAGCCAATTAACTCTCTCTAATATTAGGCTCACTTTGGGTCCACATGTAATAGCATATAGCATCTCAAGTCTTTATCATTCATTGTCAAATCACCACGACTAGGAAAAACACCACACCGTGAAATTTCACCACAGGTACACACCTATGAGTGAATGTCGGCATGATGCTAACTAACATGTGGAAAGCACTTCAAGCACCTCGAGTCCATATTATTCCTTGTCATGATCAAGGAAGGACTATGTCTGGGCCCATTTACCACAAGTGCACCTTTATGATAAATGTATCCTATATCCCTTGGTCTACAACCCAATCTAGGAGAAGTTTTTCCCGATGTTGAAACATCAACACTCCCTCTTAGCTAGGGAGGTATCTTTCCATAGTAGTACACAACTATTGTCCAGAGACATGCAGTCTCCGACATTGGTACACAACCACCATAGTAGAAAAAGGTTTGTCACACATGGCACTCCCATGTGGACTTCTAGAGGCTACTCCCTCTAGGAACACTTAGGGTCAACTCCCCATAGTGTGAGTCATCAAGGGTCAACTCCCTTGACATGTCCTCATGTTCTCTCCACATGGGACGATGGGCTATAAGCCCAAATGCACTTATCCCTTCTCGAATAAGTGTCCTCACAGATAAACTCAACTCAATTCACAATGGAGTACGATCTCGAGAAAGTTTGTCACACGTGGCACTCCATGTGGACTTCTAGAGTCTACACCCTCTAGAAACACTAGGGTCAACTCCCATTGTGTATGACATCAAGGGTCAACTCCCTTGACATTTCCTCATGTTCTCTCCACATGGGACGCTGGGCTATAATCCCAAACACACTTATCCCTTCTCGGATAAGTTCCCCACTTATCCCTTATCGGATAAGTGTTATCACAGATCAACTCAACTCAGTCATAGAGGAGTACGATCTGAAGAATGTCTCAGGAAGATGCAAATATCAACACTCCCTCTCAATGAGGGAGGCATTCTCTGCCATGCCAAGTCTGTCACGAAAGTACTTGAACTTCGCCCTGGTTTTGTAAGAACATCAACAACCTGCTCATTTGTAGGTAGGTATTGCACCAATACTTCCTTCCTCTGCACCATGTCTTGGATGTAATGGTACTTGATCTCAATGTGGTTCGATTTGTCATGAAACACTGTATTATCAGAGATCTTCACACAACTTTGGTTACCATAATGAATAATGGTGGAATCCAACACATGTTCGGATAAATCTGCAAGGAGCTTGCGAAGCCACACTGCTTCACGGATTATCATACTTAATGCAATGTACTCTGCTTATGTTGTGCTCAAAGCCACATAAGTTCATTTCCTTCTACACCAGGAAACCATGGAATATCCCATAGTGAAGCAACACCCGAAGGTGCTCTTTTTGTCCATTGTGCTCCCTGCTTAATCAGAGTCAACATATTCTTGCCATATCATATCAATATTGGAAGTATATCTCATACCATGTCCAAATGTTCCTCAAAAGTATCTCAACACATGCTTCACAACAATCTAGTGTGTCTATCTCAGCTGACTTATAAACTGGCTAAGTGCACTCACTGCATAACAATATTTGGTCTGGTGTTAACCAGATACATCAATTATCCAATCAGTTGTTTGTACAGAGTCGGATAAATTTCATTGGAATCGGAAGAATACACACTTAGTTTCTTCAGATTCATCATCATTGGTGTAGCCGCAGGTTTCAAGTTTAGTATCTAAAAATTCTTCAATATCTCAACTGTGTACTTCCCCCGACTCAGGAAGATCTCATTAGTTCTTTACCACACTTATAGTCCCAAGAAGTAGTGCATCATACCAAGGTCCTTCATCTCAAACTTAGAGGCCAATGCATACTTGCATTCAACAATAAGGCTCTCTGTATCGGTGATGAATAAATCATCAATGTAGAGGACCAAAATCAGGGACTGACCATTAACAGTCTTGTAGTACAGGCTAGGATCGACAACACTTTTGTTGAAGCCCAAAAATCATCAAGTGTCCATCAATCCTTGCATACCAAGCTCGAAGTGGTTGCTTGATTCCATACAAGGCCATCTTCAACCTACACACATGAGACTCCTTCTCATGTATCACAAAACCATATGGATGCTTGATGTATACTTCTTCCTCAATATCTCCATCGAGAAAGGTTATCTTCACATCCATCTGATGTAGTCTCCAACCCATGGATAATGTAATGGAAATAATCGTCCAGATAGAAGTGTATCGAGCTACAAGAGCAACAAATCACGTTTTGTGTTTCTCGATGCTCTCGACAACTGTGTGTTTGATCTTATAGATCCACTTGGAAGTCACTACAGACTTCCCCTCGAGTCTTGGAACAATATCCCACACATCACTCTTCATGATGGACTGATACTCCTCCATCATGGCATCTCTCCATACTGGCTTACTAGATACTTCCTCATAACAAGAAGGCTTAGAATCAATGATGTGGCTCATAGTTGAGGTCTCTTTCTCTCTCGAAAGGTACCATGTGGAGCTGCATGTCCTTCTACCTCCTATAGAGTCTGACGAGCCCATGTAGTTCTCTTCCAACCTACTACAATATCTTTGGGAACATCAACGGGATCATCAATTGGATCAATAGGAACAATTGTCTCCCTCTGAAATACTGGAGGGTGAGGGGGAGAAGCCACCATCTCTTCCTATCTTTCACTATCAATATCCATGTGAGATCCTCTAGATCTCCTAAAGGCTACATCCTCCTCAAAGGTAACATCTATTCTCACCTTAATCTGTCTTTGACTAGGGATGTAGATTCAATATTTCTTCGAAGACTCATTGTACCCCACAAATGTACCATTTCTTCCTGAAGGGTCTATTTTGGTCCTTTTATTCTTGGGTACATGAATGTATACTTGACACCCAAAATATCCTAAACTATCCAACCTCGGGATTGACTCATGAACTTTGTCCATACTAGACATCTCTTAGTTCCCTCGTGGAACACATCTCTAAGAGATATTGAGGTTCCCTCGTGAAACCAATGTCTTGGTTCCTTCATCTGACCATCTAAGGCACATCAGGAGGATGAAGTCCACATTTTATATTACTAATCCATACAAGATCCTCTGGGGAGAATGTCTCATGATGTTGCCTAAAACATCTCTAGGAAACATTGAGGTTCCCTCATTGAACCAATGTCTCCAAGACATATCGAGGTTTCCTTATGGAACCAATGTCTTGTTTCTAGAATCTAGTTGAAATTAAGTTGTCCCAACTCCTCTCAATGCATATTTGGTGGAACCCTTGTCTCAGCAAAATCATGCTTCAATTCTTAGTGATCCATCCACATAACCTTTATTATTTATAAGATTCACTCACACCCTCAAATAGATTTCACATAGTGCTTAGACTTGAAGCGGACCCACGCACTGCACGTGGTGGGGCCCACACACACTCAAGGTGAGTCTTTAGGTGGTGGGGCTCATGTTCACTCTAATGATAACTTTCACATGGAATCAAACACAGATATCATCTACACTTTAAAATATCAAAAGCGTTCGAACATTATAGCATGGTAAGCGCTATAGGGGAACGTTCGATTGGCAATTATATTTTCTTTCATTACAGTTTTCCCCAAATTACCAACCGTCCATCGATATTGAATCTAGCTAAATATAACTGGTGGTTACATACCTGCGGAATTCACATTAATTTCCAAGTCCTGTCTTTAGCCGTGAATACTGCCAAGCGGTAAATTGATTCATCCCAAAGAACATGCCAGTAAAACTTTCCCTGTGAATGAATACCCAAGAGGTGAGGCGATACATAGAGGGGGACATCGGTAGAAACCCTAGTCCATGCATCGGATTCTAAGTCATAAATCTCCATGACTATTTTATTAATCCCTCGGGTTAGTCATCGGAATTATGTTTGCCCACTATGACTATGTAACGCTTGGTAGAAACGTCAAATGCCATCGTATGGAAAAACAAATATATAGGAACTTGACCTTCACGAGAAGGGATGGTGAGGCGTATCCAAGTCTTGGTAGCCAAATTACTTAAGTAAGCATATGGTACACGAATGTTGCACAGGAGACTTTTGCTAATATCCATAACAGTGATATGCAAAGGAACTTTGTAAATTTGTGAACCATTTCCTTCTATAACCCAAGTTTCCACATCATGTCCGTGACCCCAATTTAGTTGCACAAAAAACCTAGGAAGGGAATGAAATGGCAAGTTTTGATCCATTATTTGCAGAGGGTTACCCATCGATGATGATAGGATATAATTCCATTGTTTACACACACTCTTCAGATTCACAAGAACCTGAAGGGGTAACCTTGCCAACATCCTAAAAAACATACTGTCGGGAAGATTTTGCCAGATATTTTCTTCCATGTCTCGCAAGGCCAAGCCAGATCATGTTAGTAGGTTTGGCTTCTTGAACCCGGTTGGAATCAACAATTCTCACACCTTTTCACACGTATATATTCTCACCAACGGAAATTTAAATTGATGGGCAATTCGTTTCCTAAAAAAAAATAAAAGAAACTTTCTTTCAGGATCTTGGGCCCTCCCGTGTGAGTTAGCCCAGTCCTCCTCTGATACCATGTTGGTTTTTCTTCATATAAGATATGATGGATATATTATTACAATGATGAGTGTTCCATATATAGGGAACATATGGTGACCATCCATGAAAGGATGCGTCCCTTGAATAATCAATACTTATTTATTATTATCATTTACTTATTATATATAATATTTAATAATCAATAATTATATTATTAATTATTATTCTAAGAGAATGTCTTCCCGATGTTGTCCAAACATCAGCAGTTTTACCCCATTGATATGGTAAAAGAACCAACTTGATCTATTTGTAATTTTGTATACATACATAAGATTTTAAGCTTTTAAGCTTTTCATATTAAAGTAAAGGGGGTTGAAGTTTTCTATTGAGGTATAGTTCCAAGGAAAATTGGTATTACAACAACTCATACTAAGCTTGACCCAAGAGTACTCATACTAAGCTTAACCCAAGAGTTGTTGAAATATGTAAAATCCTATATGGTTAGGAAGCTTATAGGTAATGTCTCTATGTACAACCTTGTTATCTTCAATCCTATGGATTAATTGCACATATGGAACACATTCTACTATTTGTTTTTTTAGTAATGTAAAACTACACATCTTCATTTATAGCTATCTAGGCTTTCTATGATGGAAATGGCCTTTAATGTACCAGATTTTCCAATGGGCAATGGAATTGATGTCCACCTAAAATGATTGGAGTATTTTAGTTTCATTTGAGAAGAATATGCCTTTGATTCGTTTCTAATCTCCATATTGGCTAGGTATGTGAACACATTTTGGAAATTGTAGGCGAAGACTTTTTGCTTGAGTTTGCTCAATATCCCACAAACAACTTGGCTGAGTTGGAAGTCAAGCATGAGGCAATGTGCTTGGATTTAGGCGACAGATGGTTCACTTTATTGCATTCTACTAGGCCTTTTATCATCCATGAAATTTAGCGATTAGTTGACCTTGGGTACAAATCTCTTCATATAAAAATCTCTTAGTTCTTTATTTCCCCACTTTAGATGTATAATAAATATTCTGCTACCATTTTTCAAGTTTTAGATTGTAATATGTTTTCCATTTTTCCATTTTACAACATTTTGTAATATGTTTTCCGTTTTCACATTTTACAACCTTTTTTATTATGTTTGTATTTGAATTATAAGAAACACTTACTCTGGAGGTTGTTCATGATATTGGTTTTTCATCATAGGTGATTGGAGATATAAGTGGGGCAACTTGTTTCAGATGACCTATTAGCTGATAATAGGTATTCTAAACTAGTTTGTGCTATCATTCCAATGAAAAGAGTCCATGATTATTCTATTATGATCCTGAAATACTTGCAGAAGACTTACAAGGCAATTAAAATTAGAAATGAGGTGATTAAATGTGTTATGCCCCGTACCTAATTCTGTTTCTATTTGTATTTTTGCTTGCTCACTAGATTGGGTTTTTTCTGTGGTCCTTGCTAGAACGCATTGGCCTAGTCCTTTTCCAAAAGAGAGTGGTCTCTGTATTTTTCTTTTATCTTTTCCAAAATTTTCTTGGTCAAGAGAGAAATAATGTTCTAATTTATGAACAAACATGTACCACCTAATTATTTGTAAAAGGGAGAACGGAAGAACTTAGATGCTTAAATATTTACCTTTAAATATTGTTGAAACCACACCCACCAAATAATATACCAAGAACACAACTTATGGAGCTCATAATTGCTACAAAATCCTAAAATTAAAAATTTTCATTGTGAGAGCCACAAAACCATTACTATGAATACACTTTAAGAACATTGGAGCTACAAAATACTTGAAAATATTAAAGAGTGTTTATAGAAGACAATGCAATTAATGTATGAGGATTGTCTTCACCGATGGAGCTTTGATTTGTGATAAAACAAGTAGGATTGGCAAAAGCTCGGTATTTCCTAAAGTATTTTTCAAATCAACAAAAATAAAAATAGAAATTGCATTGTAAAAATTCAATAGAGTAGGTATTGCGCACAACAAATTTAACTTAAGTGATGAAAAAAATTAGGATTACTACAATATGCACTCACCCATGTCATGTCTTATCACTGCT
Source organism: Picea engelmannii (assembly GCA_009831015.1). Taxonomy (NCBI): domain Eukaryota; kingdom Viridiplantae; phylum Streptophyta; class Pinopsida; order Pinales; family Pinaceae; genus Picea; species Picea engelmannii. The sequence goes on from ML788656.1 coordinate 139,183, forward strand.
TTGATCATAGCAGTTCATTTCATCATTGGGGTTATTAGAACCCTCTCTAGCTTGTTAACTATGGAGACCTAGACTTATAGGATCCTCTCTTAAGCCTAAGGTAGATTTGATCCCTTTCATCACTAGTTGGTTTTTTTTGTACGATTCCTCCATATTTATGTCTTAATACAATAGGTGCAACACAAATTTTAGGGCCTCTAATTTTTTCTTCAACACGAGTCAATTTCATAAACCCATCAACAACCTAAGCGTAATGATTGAATAGGTAGCTAAGTAACTATTGTGTTATATGTGCACAAAAGAATATCTCTCAGGAACTTTCAAACCCATGACCAATATATTAAACTTAGTCTTCCCAATTAACTAATAATTCAACCTACACCATTATATATATTCAACATTTTTCAAAATCCATATGTAAATGAAGCATACTCGATGGATAATGTATGCATTATACAACCTCCACACGACATCGAAACAACATGGATAGAAGGCATTCCCTTGTAGTGATCTCCTTGGGATTTCCTTGGCTTTAGACTTTCATGGCTAATCCATAAGCCAACAAGATGAATCAAGGAGCCTGTGGATGAATGACATAACAAAACATAGTTGGATAACTAATGGTATCGTGTTTTCAGTAAACAAAACCAGTTGGAAAATCAAAACCAGATGCCCGTGTTGTAGATTTCATATTCTTTTATTATTAGTCCATGCATCCCACGAGTTTACTTCTTAGTGTTCGTGCATAATCTATAGGTATTTGTGCAATGTTTTGTAAAAATAGTTATTAATTTTATTTTTGAGAAAATAATAAAATTGTTTTTTGTTTTTTTTTTGAAATTAAAGAATATGATTTTTTTATTAGTTGAAATATTTGATTTGACTAAATATCTATAGTTAGAGGTAGTACATTTGTTTTAAAAAAAAATAGCCATATATTCTTTGTTATAGCTACTTATATTAAAAATTATGGCATCTATACAAGAAAGAGGAGTACGATATAGATCTTCATGATTTTGTATCTATCTCGAAACAACAATGACATTTACAATAACATTCAAGAGCTTACCTTCGATTAAAAGGTATTTAAAGTTCTGACACTTGTACAAACAAATAACAGTGACATTTACAACATCACTCAATAACTTACATTCCATAGTTTTATTGTTTTCTTTTAGATATAGATTTCTAATTTTTTATAGGTCAAATACTCATTTCTATCATTGACAAAGATATAAAACTAAAATAAATATCAAAGTAGTTTATGTTAACGTCTAGATTTATTTTAATTAGGTTCATTTGTTGGTCTAGGGATGGTTTGAATGGATGAACAATTCCAAATATAATTTTAATGAAATTCATCCATTGGTGTGTGGGTGGCTCCAAATTCAAATTTAATTAGGTTCTGTCACTTATCCTATATATTTTTTTCTTATTCTTTGGTTTTATTCCAAAATGATGGTCTTCATGTCTATAAGTGCCTAAGTCAATTAGAGAAAGTCAGGGTCTATGGTTAAGCTCCTCGTGCAAATTGCCTCCTGTGGCATAGAACCCTAGTCAGGGGTTGCAGGCCCTCCCTATCCCTTTTTCGTCCCCTTCCCATTCCCCGACCTCCATTTTTTGGTTCCCCTCCTTCCCCTTCCATCCCCTAGTCTCTTGTTCCAGCCCTTGTTCGATGGTGCACTTCAGCAGGTCCCTGCAGGAGCCTGTGTGTCCTCCACATGGTCTGAGACACATGGAAGAATATGATATGGAGGTTGTGGATTACGAGGCTAGTCCCCCGGCCATCTTCCTTCTCCTCCCACACATAATTTTTGGAAATCCTTTGTGCCCCTTGTTCGGCTCCCTGCACGAACTCCCACATACAACGAGTTAATGGCTTCCCTGATCTTGAGCTTGCCAGCTACGAACATTTTATTGATGTCTCTCCAGGTTCTCTGCATTCCTCTCCCTCCAGGCCGTCGAAGCAACCAAACAATTTTATGTCATCTTCTCCCAAGGAAAAGGTTCCTATTCCTGCATATTCACAGAAGGAAGAAAATAAGGATAATACCGGTAAAGGAGACTAGTCCCCTCCTCGAATCTCGATTGATTTTTCACAAAAAAATCAACAAGGTGTATCAAGGAACGAAGGGGAACTGTGAGGGTGTTAGTCGGAGACGATAATCCCTTAAGAAAAGTCCCTCATCTAGCTGGGAAGACATTGGTTGGAAGATTCTACGGTAAGTCTCCAGGAGAAAAATCCCTCACAGGATGGATGAATAACTAGTGGAAACCCTTGATTGGATATTCCCCGGAAATTCATATCTTGTCCAGAAATTGGATTTCCTTCATGATCCTTTTGACAAAATATTGTGAAGAGATTCAAAATCAAAACTAGACCTGGGGTCCGTTTGGTCTTACCCTCAAACCCTGGTCAGTGGATTTGGACCCCCTTAAGGAATCCATGGTTGTTTTGAAGGTGTAGGTGATTTTACCAGGTTTGCCTTTGGATTTTTGGTCTAGGGAAGCATTGGAGGCTATTGGTAACAAATTGGGTTCTTTAGTCGCTAGAACCTAATTGGGACTCAAAAAAAGATTGCAGGTGGGCCTGGATCATGATCGAATTTGATGTCAGAGAAGGCCTAGTGGGAAGTATTGATTTAGTCTATGTTAGAATCACATGGCACCAGAAGGTAGACTACTAGAGACTACCTTTCAGGTGCCAATGAAGTTGGACACATTCGCTCTCAGTGCACCATATTCGTGTCGCTCCAGTAACCCCCTACCAGAAAATGGAAAGCTAAATCTAAAATTAGAAAACATGACACAGTTGAAGTCATCGTGGTGGAAGGAAAAAAGGAGGAATTTCCTTTGGACAATGACAAAGTGGTCCTCTCCAGCCAAGCTTTGGGTGACTTGGTTAAAAAATATTTTGATTAAGGTATGGACATTTCTTCCCTTTCTCCACCAAGTTCTCTTCTTAATGGTACAGGTTTGAATTTTCCTCTGTCTTATGTCCCCTCTCCCTCTATTCCCCTCCCCTCTCCCAGGAACTCCTCCCTTCCTACATATTCACCCTCCCCCCCCTAGGTTTTCCTCCTCCCTACCCTCACCTAAGGCTTCTCCCCCCAAAAACCCTCTCCCCCTTCCCCTAAAGTCTCTCTTCCCCCTTGATCAAAATATATTCCTTGAGATAAAAAACTTGAGAGGACAACCCTTCTTATGGAGGATTGCCCCTCTACCCTCCTCCTCTCACTTAAGCTAGCAGAAAGTTCCATCTCTCGAAAGTGAAAGAAATAACCGCTGCATAAATTCGCAAAGGAACCCAAGCGACCATCACAAGGGCCCTTAGAGCAGAGAAATCCATTCCAACGAGGGAAAAATGATCTTTCTTTCCTTCAACGCGAGAGATATTGGGGGTGCCCCGAAGAAACTAGCCCTCAAAAGAATGTTCCTAAGCCTAAATCTGGACATAATTTTGATTGAAGAGACAATGTGTCCTGGTAATAAAGCTAGAGAAATTTTTTGTCCTTGGCTTAGGAACTGGTCTTTCAGTACAATTGATGCTTCTAGATTATCGAGAGGCTTGCTTATAGGGTGAAGTCCTAATTTTCAGGCATTATCCTCCTCTATAGTTCGTTCTTCAATTTCATTCAAATTAAAACATAAGAATAGTGATTTTTCCTTCTCAGTGGTCAATGTTTATGGTCCCTACTCTGATAGGACCTCCTTTTGGGAGGACTTGATTTTTGTAGGCATTTTTTCTAACCCTCTAATGGTGGCAGGGGGGGACCTGAATTTCACCCTATCCTTTTGGGAGGTTTGCGGTGCACAACCAAGGGCAGACAAGAAAAGAAGTTTCTTCGTGTCTTTTTTAGAAAATTTCAGTCTGGTGGATATCGAACCTATGAAGTTGTCTCCCACTTGGAGAAATTTCAGGACTGGGGATGAGGAGGTTGCAAAAATATTGGATCACTTCTTAGTTTCTGAAGCCCTCCTAGATTTGGGACCAATTTTTAGAGAAATGGTAGAGGTAGGAGGAATTTCAGACCACCGCCCAATCTTCTTACATTGGTCTTCGATCTTTGAGTCCCCTCCTTCCCCTCTTAAATTTTACTAGTCCTGGATGGTAGAAGAAGATTTCAGGAATCTGGTTCTCTCCACTTGGGTCAAGCTGTCCCCTTTGAATATTGTTCCACTCATTGCGCAATTTGCAACTAATCTTAAGAATTTGAAAAGCGTCATTAAAAAATGGCTTCCTCTTTGCAATTCCAAGAGGCAATGATTCATTCGGGACATTGAAGAAAATATCGTCGAGGCCTATAGGAAGCTAGAGGAAATACCCCTTTCCAATGAAAATTTAGAGGATTTAAGAGAACTAGAGGAAAAATGGGCCTCGTGGCTAAAAACAGAGGAACAAGAATGGAAAATTAAAAGCAAGGCTCTCTAGATAAAAGCATGAGACAATAACACAAATTTTTTTCATCAGTTTACGAATTTTCGAAGAAACCTCAACATAATATGGGAAATCAAAGATGAAGAAGAAAATATGGAGGTATCCTTTGAAGACAAGTCAAAGCTTGGAGTAAACTTCTTTAGTAATATTTTCTCAGCCCCCCCTGGTTGCCCTATTCAAGAAATTTTGGAGGTAGTGGGAAAATTTCCCACAATGTTTTCTGAAGATATGAATTTATCCTTGGAGGAAGAGGTCATAGAATTGGAATCAAGAGCGGCGTTGTTTTCCATGAAGAATGGAAAAATCGCAGGCCAAGATGGGGTTACTATGGAATTCTATAAGGATTTCTATGACTTCCTGAAGAACGATCTTTTGATGGTGGTAAGGGAATCTCAAAAGGAAGGACGAGTTCACAGGCCTCTAAATGCCACCTTCTTGTGCCTTATCCCTAAAAATTAGTGCCCTTCTTCCTTTGAGGATTATAGACTGATTTCATGCTACAATGTTATCTATAAATTAATTTGCAAGATTATTTCTAGAAGAGTGAGACCGATGCTTAGTGATTTCATAGGAGAAGAACAATTTGGTTTTCTACACAATAGACAGATACACGACACAGTAGCCATCACTCAAGAAGTGCTCCACTCTCTCAAAAAAAGAAATCTTAAGGCATCCATCTTTAAATTGGATCACTCAAAAGCGTATGACCAAGTAAACTAGACTTTTCTATGCCTAGTCCTCATCCAATTGGGCATGAGTTTGAAAGCTCTCAATTGGATAATGGGATGCATTCAAAACGTTTCCTTTGCCATCCTTATCAATGGAGCTCTGTCCCATTTCTTCAAAGCATCCAGAGGACTCCGTCAAGGTTGTCCCCTTTATCCCTTTCTATTATTTATTATCGTCGAAGCACTAAGAAATATGATAAAGGAGGCCAGAGCCAACGACCTCCTAAAAGGAATTGCAGTCTTTAAATCTGAATCAATAACTCATTTTTTATTCATGGATGACATATTCTGCAGCTTGTTCGTTTCTCAGAGGAATCTGAATTCCTTTAAAAATATTTGAAACCTATATTGTAGCGCAACGAGAATGAAACTAAATATGGAGAAATCATGTTTAATTCTTAATCACTAAGCAGAAGCAGAATATTCCTCCTTTGCCAACATCTTTCCATCTCATAGGAAACCTCTCTCTGAAGGAATCAAGTATCTGGGCTTCAACTTAAACCATACAATTATAGGAAAGACGATTGGATTTGGTTAATCAGAAAATTTGAGGCCAAAATAGCCATTTGGGTCAATAGACTCCTCTCCAGAGGAGGAATACTCGTGTTAATTAAAGCAGTATTAGAGGGAATTCCTGTGTACTAGAATTCCATAGCTAGAATACCTAAAGGAGTCTTAGATAAAATTCGTCGTATAAGCTTTCACTTTTTATGGGCGAGACAAAACTCTCATGGAGGTACTCATTTGACCAATTGGAACTCAATCACAGCCCCAAAAGAGATGGGTGGATGGGGTTTAAAAAACATTCATCTTTTTGCTCGAGCCCTAGCGGGAAGAAATATCTGGAGACCAACCCTCGTGAACTCTCTTTGGGTAATATTTATGAACTCTAAATATTTCCCCAACCTATCCATTTCTTAATGGTTTCAAGAGCCTACAAAATCTTCCAAAGGCTCAATTGTGTGGAAATCTCTAGTGGAAGCCTTCCCCCTAGTTGGAAAGTGGATTGTATGACATATCGGAAACGGGGCAAAGGTAATACTGGGAGAAGACTCGTGGTTGGGAGCGGGAAACAATTATAAGATTTCTCCTCTTCTCCTACAATTACTCAAGGAAAAAAACCTTCGGTACTTGGGCGATGTAAACATTGGCTTTCCCTAGGTTCGAGGGCATACAGGATGGAAAACTGCAGAATCTCTTGATCTCCGTGAAGCTATGTGAGGCGAGTGGAACTCCTACATCTCCCTTTTATGAGAAAATTTTATCTCACTGAACAAAGACTATGAAGACACTCTTTGCTGGTTAAAAAATCCACAAAATGGGTCCTACTCGGTTAAACTCGGTTACAAAGCCTGGTTAGAAGATAACATGGTGACCCCTCTGAAATGGTGGTGGAAGCCCCTTTGGAAACTCAAAGCTCCTCCCAGATGTAAATTAACCCTACGACTTGCAATAAACAACAAATTGATGACTTGGGATAACTTCCTTAGAAGAGGATGGTGTGGACCCAATAGATGTCCTCTTTATAAAGAAAATCAAGAAACTATTACGCATCTCTTTGTCTTCTGTCCCTATACAAAAAAGATTGCACAGTTAATAAAAGAACAACTAAAATCCAAGGCCAATTGGAACCAAGGCTCCGTCGAAGACTGCTTTAGAGTTTGGATCCAAGACATATCAATATCCTTGTACGTAGGCCTCCTTGTTATCATGATTTCGAACATCTGGTGCGCCTGAAACAACTTTGTTTTTAAAGATAAGTATGTTCCTCCATAGGTCTTTGCGAAAATATCACTCAATCAAGCAGAAGAGTTCAAGGAAGAATTAAGGGAAAGCAAGTCTCGGATTGTAATCCCTCCTCCCATTGATTACACCATCCCTTGGGGTTACTTCGATGAGGCCAATCAAGGACACTCTCCTTCATGTGGAGTGGGGGTGGTTCCTTTTATTAGTCACAACCACTTTATCCACACCAGATATGTGCCAGGGGGTGGAACACATAGTAGAGCAGAACATATAGCCCTCTTGACCCTCTTGGAAACTGCAAAGGAAAAAAACTTGTCAAAGCTTCAAGTTTTTGGTGACTCCAAATTGGTGATCAACTGGGTGAGGGGTAATGACAATATTCAAAATCCCAAGTTGGCCTCCTTGCTAAGAGGCATCAAGCTTACTTTCAGATATTTTGAATGGCTATCCTTCCAGCACATTCTTAGGGAACTTAACGCAAAGGCATATGAACTCTCAAAGGAAGCCTTACAGTTGCAGAAAGGAGCCTTCGGTTTTTATGAGTTCTTTGAAGGAGCAGAAACCAAAGCAATGGAGTTTCGTCTTTGAAGAAGCCTTTTCTTTTTTCCGACATGTAAGGTTGTATATGTTTATGTAAAGTTTGAACATGATGTAGAAGTGTTTGAAAAAGCCAATAAAGGCTTGTTTTGTAGTAGATTAGACACATAGGTTGTATAGTCCCTAAAAAAAACCTACAGAGACTTGACATGAAAAACAACAACATGTACATTCTCATATGAATATAAAAGTTTTTTTCCTATGAAAAAAAGATACCTCAGTCGATACACCTTCAATAACACTTAGACTTCCACTTTATTTTAATAAATTCATTGACAATAAATATCTAAAAAACTTAAATGATTCAAGAGATAACATTTGTTTTTGTTTTTTTATAAATAATGATATTGAAAACTGAAGTTTAATGTTTAGAAATATTTTCTTTCATTGAATTTATTTAAATTAAAAACTTTGTTTAAATTAAAAAAAATAATAATGTTGCAAAACAATTCAATTTTTTTTTAAAATAAAGCTGATAATAATATCTGTGATTACATGACTACATTTTCATATCATTTTTAAAAAATTCTTTTAGTTAAAATGAAAACATTAATGAGATATGAAATACATTTGGTATTAGATATTTTTAAAATGGTAAGTTATGTTTAGTATTGAGATACTTTGAAGAATGATAAGTTAAATCATATGAGTGGCAATTGTATACTTTTGAAGAGTTTTTACTAATAAAATTGTTTTGATCATGTGGTGGTATATAAATTATTTTGTGTCCGTCAGAATAAAAATATATATTAGTATATATTTTTTTGCAAAATTACTTAAAAAGCATTTTGCATTTTGAAGAGGAGAGAAGTGATCACTCAAAAATTTTGCATGCAATATTCCTTAAAAGCATATATATAAGTGACATATAAGTGAATTCATTCCATATTCGTAGTGTGCATAACCTCTTTGGATGGTTGATTTTGGATTTTTTTTTAATAATTTAAAATAAAAATAAGACAAACTCTTAGAAAAACATTTTATATATTAAATTATTATTATATACTTATATTATATTAATATTATTATGATAATATTTTCACAATACAATATTTTATAAATTGATTTATTTATTTTTAATTTCAAAATTTTGAATGAAAATGTAATTTTTAATAATACACTTACATATTCTACACTTGTTTTAAAATAAGTAATGCTAGCTTATTGCTTAAATTCCCTTTGTTGTTTTGGGTTCTTACTATGTGTATCCATTCTAATTAAATTTGTTACCAATTCACTTTTTACATCTTATTCAAATCTTGTATATAACAATTGAGAATTATCCCTTTAAGTTTGGGGATTTCTTTTTCTATGTTGAGTATTTACTTTGACCAATTACAATAAATTATTGATATTGTTTTTTTTTTCAAAAAAAAAATTGCTCATATATATAAAGTCTCTTTGCAGTACAATATTTCGTTATAGTGATTACAGTCAACCCCAAAACAAGGATCATACTACGATAACAGTCAGCCCCAGAAGTACAGTGGAGTATTAACAAAACACTACAACTTCACTTAGGCAATGGCACAAGCAAACCTATATGTAGAAGACTTCAAATGATACCAGCATATTACAAAAGTCCAAACCATAGAGCACTCCTGAGATCCAAGAACCAACAAAAAGATAAAATTGCATAGCAGTAAATACAATAATGCGTCAATAAAGATTTAGGAACAAAGATGGATCCACAAGCCCATCCTCCATCTGAAAATATGTTAATCTTCCTTTCGGATGTTCCAAAGCTTGTTTGGATAGCTCATCTACCTCCTAGTTAAAATCTCTATAAGTATGCGAGAAATCTAAATACGAAAATTCCAGAATGAGAGCCTTGATCCGATCTTTTCAAAAAGCCAAACCCATATTGTTTTGAAAGATGATATGGCACACTCCTAAATGGAAAATATTTTGCATAAAACTTTTAAATAGATTTATTTTAACTCTAGATCTATTAAACAGTGAAATGAAATAAGTATAAAACCCTTTTCACTTAAACATTTGGACTTAAAATAGATTTATACTAATAAGTATAAAACCCTTTTCACTTAAACTTTTGGGCTTAAAATAGGTTTATACTAATAAGTATAAAACCCTTTTCACTTAAACATTTGGGCTTAAAATAGATTTATACTAATTATTTTATTTATGTTCGCTTTTTCTCTATTAAAAACATGATCATTTTTCTTGTTGTTTTAATGATATATTTAGGGATTTCTCCCAGATACATAAAAATCTAGCCAAGTGAGATTGCGGGAGTATTAGAAAGCTAAAAATGTCCACTAAAATTGGTATAAATAGTTTTAGGGAATTCACACATCATTTCAACTTATCCAATTTAGGGGTTAGCAAGAAGTTTCAATCTTCATTCTTGGTAATCACCCCAGGGTATGGAATGCCTATGATATACCATTGAGACAAAGAACCACGGAGAAATTCTACAACTAACTTGTAAAAAAGTGCATAGATATTAGATTGTACATGAATAATAACCCAATTTTATGTGAGTTAAATCAAATAAAATAAAGAGATTCCTTTGAGACTACATATTTTTTAATAGGTTACATTCTTGAAAAATTATTGAACATTAGTATTTTAAAACTTGTGTTTATGCTCAAATGGTTCATTAATAACTAACAAGCTTTATTGAATCTTATAAGTAGCTCATGCAAAGCTCATTGTAGTGTTAGAGGATGAGGATATTGCTAGATTAACATTGTCATCTTAGAGACTGAAGATGTTGCTTTAAGGAGATGATAAATGTGTGATTTCAAAGGTCTTGTGAATAATATGATGTGAAAAATGATTTGAAAATGTAGTTTGCTACAATTTAGATGGTTTGGAATAAGATTTTGTGGTCAATTTCCATACAAATATCTTTCAAATTTATTCTCCATTTTTAACTGATTGTGAAAAGACTAGGCATCGACCATGGTTGCAACTTAATCACTCATTACAACTATGTTGATTCTATTACATAATATCTACATTAATTATTTAATGGGTTTTTAAATTCACTTTCCTAAATTTAGTTGGAGACCTCCCAAATAAGTATGAAGTGTTTCCTATGTATATACCTTTTTAAAAAATAAAACAATATAACTGAAACATTGTTCGGAAGAGAAAGCACATAAGTCTTACTCTTTTAAAAAATAAGACCAAAGTCCTTATCATCTAATACAATATAGTCTTCCTCCTCGTAACTAACGTCTCGCATTTTAGATGTCTATTGTTTCAAATAATTATTTAGATCATTTTCATTGTTCTTCTAAACATACGTTGGTATGTCTATACCGTTGCATGAAATCACAACAAATTATTTGTTTTCTTTATCAATTCAACATAATGAAAACTATACTTTGATTTTTATTTTAGTAGTGAAGTAACTTTACCAAGTGACTTTAAGTAGAGAAAGCATAACTGGTGAGGTGTGAGTAGGAATGGAAATAGATGTGGTAAAAAATATGAAGGTGAGTTACAACTTCATCGTGAATCAAACATGCACCTACCTTGTCAACAAAAATACTCATCAAGGAAATGCAATTAATAAAAACAAAAGATAATAAAAATTAAACTTGAGTAAAGAAACTAGAAATATCTAATTACAGAATATAAGACAACATTCCCAAAAAAATTGCTACACAATTTTATTTTTCTACAACCTTAGGATATATAGCAACTTCAACTAGTACAGGTCAAGGTTAGGATATATCTATCAAATAACTAAAAGTCAAAGCAGAGAGAAACAAGGATTAGATCCTCATGTGTGATGTCCAAATTAGCTTTTTGACATAATCCAAAAATGAATTGCTTATGACCTGGGATCGTCATCCCTCTTTCGTTCCAAGAAATAAGGGAGAACTACCCATAGGTCCTCCAAAAATGGGATGGTGAGCTAACTACAAAATAGGGCTCTCCAAATTAGCTTTTTGACATAATCCAAAAATGAATTGCTTATGACCTAGGATCGTCATCCCTCTTTCGTTCCAAGAAATAAGGGAGAACTACCCATAGGTCCTCCAAAAATGGGATGGTGAGCTAACTACAAAATAGGGCTCTTCATTATTGAAGGAAGGGGTTGAAATAGGTATATATCTCTCTTCTTTTCCTTGGGTTATCACATAGAGATTCTGTGTCCAATGGAAATGGAGGGGCATTCAATAAATGTCCCCCTACCTGGTAAGTGAAGTGGGGCCAGAGCCAACTAGCAAACTAACCTTTCCTATGTATAAAATCTAATGTGTTATACCCTTATGTTTAATGTTGTCTCTTATTTGTGAATTTCATATTCAAAACCTATTAAAATCTAGAAGTAAAATCTAATCGGATATACAATTTTCATATTTAAAACTATCTTCATTTGACATAATGATTTACATTGATTATTAATGTTGAATTTATGCTTATCACCAAACAACTTGGAAGTAACTCATTATTTAGGAGTAAAATCTAATTATATATACAATTTTCATATTTTATACTACCTTCACTTGACATGGTGATTTACATAGATTATTGATGTTGAATTTATGCTTCATTACCAAACAACTTGGAAGTAACTCATTTGGCCTTGAAAAACTCTTGAATTAAAAATGACTTTTTCTTTTAAGTATGAAATTGTTATGCCAAGATATTGCATATGATTTATTTTTTATATATACATTATGTTATATTATTTATATTTTGTACTTATTTTATATTTAAAGGATCTAAACTTTTTTTTAAACCTAACGTTTTGATTTTTCATTTTCTAAGGATTCAATGTTTCATTTTTAGGCATAAGAATGTCAAATTGCTTTTACATTCCATTTTATAGATAGTTGCATTGTATTGAAGAGCCAACTATAAATATGGCATTTTACATTCCATTATATGGCATTTTACATTCCATTCTTATAAATAGTTGCATTGTATTAAAGAGACAACTACAAATATGACATAATGCAACTTTAACTCATTGGAGACAATTTTCATTTCAAGCCTATTTGCTTAAAGCATTATTAATCTTTTAAAGGAAATTTAAAAATACTTGCATTTCAACTCAACTTATGTATAAACCTATATGACATATTGTTCCATGACAAAAATCCACTAATTGGACGTTTCGAGCCATTACTATGCAAAAGAAAAATTCACAATTCTTCTAATCTTCAAGAAAACAAAGTTAGCAAAGTTCATATGTTTGAAAGTATGTATGGTGAACATTGTTTTTAGATATTCTTCCAATTACAAAATAATGAATATGGTCTGGCTTGTTTCCAACGTATTGTGTCAAAAAAAAAAAACAATGCAATTATGCATAAAGACTCCTTCACAATTAGATGAATTCACCAATATATTAATGATGATGTAATCAAGGAAGCACCAAAAATAAAAATAAAAATTGGCAAGGCTACATTATACAATTAGCATTTCCATATAAAGAAGAAAATATTGAGGGAGGTTTGTTTATTTATGAGTGGCTATCTAGAACATTAAACGTTGAAATCTGCTTATGGTCTTCTGAAACAAGAAATATCACAACTTCAATACCTTCTTCTACACAAGGAGAAAAGGAATTTAACATAATTTAAATTCAAAAAAATGAGACACATACAATATATGATCCATTGAAAATGTACAAATGTTTGTCGATGTAAATTCCAAACTATTTTCCACAACAAATAAAAGTCAAACAAGTCTATCGTTATGCAATGTAAAAAAATATACTTAGAAACAAACCTTTAAAATGACAATCATACAACACACTTAATGAAGACATAAGTAATCATAGACAAAGGTCAGCAAAGACAAAAGAAAAATGCAAAGAACTAATTCCCTTAAAGGTAGAGGAAAACGAAAAACATTGTATTATGAAAAAAAATAATTCTTCCAATAACAAAGGAACAAAAACAAAAAATATGTCTATTTTTTTTTATTGTATAACATGTAAGAAAACTTTCTTTAAAAAATATGTTATATTGATCAAACAAGTACATTTCTATCAAAATACAAAAGAAAAATCAAAACAAAAGTTCAACAAATGGTGCTAACGATAGTTACATTTGCAAAGTCTTAAAAAAAAAAAAAACATTAGAAAATGATGCAAACCCTAACTTTGTTGTCTAAAAAATAATTAGACAAAACAAAAGTATAAGAATAATGAAGAAAATGAACAAGCTAGAAGAAAGATCTTATGACCGCCTTTATTGAAAATAAGAAAACTTGGACAAAAATATAGAGAACCACAATTACGACTTATTGGTGGAGTCATCAACATTTTGACTAGCACTTCTAGGATTCAACATGCCTTTCCCTTGTGACATAAATGACACTGACACAATTGCAGTAGAAATTAAAAAGAACCTTAGGGTAAAAACATGGGGGGTTTGTAAATTGGGTTTATCTCATGTGGTTGGGATCATGAATGATTGTTATCCTCCCCACCCAGGTTCAATTCTCGCAAGTGACATGTTGAGCTCTTAACGAGTAAATTGTTGTAATGGTTTCGATGCCTATTGTTGACCATCCTTGTGCCCTGAATATTGTAGGCTTTACCCTGGGTACCATCCTCAAAATGAGGGAAAATACTCGTGGGTTTTCCTTGGACAGTGTAATCTAGAAGAAAAAACATGGGGGCTTCACCTTGTTGATCAATATGTTATCACGTTCATTCATAAAGGGGGTTTTAAATTGTGAAAAGTAAATTCAATATAGTATAGATCCCTTGAAAAGTAAAGTCTAAAAGTCTTAAATCCCTTGAAAACCTCTTGAAGCCATTGTGGTCATTCATGATTTCTAAGTGACTACAAGAAGACCCTCATTATTAACATAGTTACCAACTTAACGAGAACTCTACAAAGTTCTCGTTTTTTGGGGGGTCCAATTTGTTACCCCGTTTTTAAAAATGGTGCTACCGGTAGCACCCCCTCTCCCTTTTTAGGTGGTTTTTCGATATCTTAAATTTTTCGATCCACAATGTTTCCAATTTTTTTTTAAATGCTTATTTTTCATTGATTTTCAATTTTTTCAAAAAAAAAATTGTGTGTTTTTAGTCAGTTTTCCATGCTTTTTTCAATCTTAAAAATATTTTTTACCATTTACTTTTTTGAAGTTACCATTTTTCATATAATTGTGTCTCTTTAATTAATTTATTGTTCTATACTTTTAAAATATAGTGGAAAACATCATTGTTAACACATTGTTTACCTTTACTTCAATACATAAAAAAAATTGTAGTTAAATAACACTATTTTTTAATATTTAACAAAAAATTGTTTTTTTTTTTGACAAATTAAAAACTACAAAAAATAAATGAATTGGAAT
>ML788656.1:198958-209380 GCA_009831015.1 Picea engelmannii
ATCTAGGTTTTTAATTCACTAGGCTTGGCGACAGTTCTTAAGGGAAAATTTTGTTATTAAACTTTACTCATCACATCATTCATTTTAAGGACGATAAGGTCCTAAGGGGGCATAGTTTTCTAGGCAATAGGTTTATTAACTTACTAATTAAAATCGCGACGTGCCCTTCAGGATGCACTACGTGCTCCAAGGGTGCCACTCGCCTCTTTCCATTTTATTTGCACGACGTGCCCTTCAAGACGCACTACGTGCTCCAAGGGTGCCACTTGCCTCTTGACTGAATTTGGTAGACGTCAAACCCCTGGACTCAATACTTTTTCATGTGATCTTGTGGGAGACTAAGGGCCTCTATGGAATAAGGACCTTGCCTTATTGCGCACCCCTTAGAATCATCATGAGCGACTGTCACAGTCTTCCCTCACGACATCGCAGGTCTCTCGAACTAGGTAATCGTTAACCTACAGTTCGAGCCATGGCGAGAGTGCTTGTAGGCTATGGCAAGGTTGCTGCCACGCCTTTCCCTCAATGTCTCTAGTTGTCGTGCGTGACCCCTTTACTCCAAATGTGAGTCTGGTCGGCAAGCTATCATCAGTCTGCATCTATTAATGAATCACGTCAGCAATAACAATCAACATCATAACATCTAATCACATGTACATACATCACATCAACAATATTCAAATCCTAACAGTCCACTCCCTGACTCGGTCTGGAGTCCAAGGAGTTTCATCGATGCCTTGACATCCTCAAAGTCCAGATTCTTGCACCACTTAGGAGAACCCATTCAATAGAACTTGTCGATGTAAATACAACAAAAATAACATAACATCAAATCCGCAATGTCTCATAATCATAATCAAAACAACCAATAGTATAACGAACCAGATCACTTGCATGCAAGTGTCCTCAAAGAATAAGTTTGCTCAGTGTGCGCAAGAGCGAGATGTTAGAGTAGTGCTATAAAAAGGCCTAACAAGTCTTCTCATAATATCAAGTTACTCATTTTGGCTTCTCTCATATTTTCTATTGTTCATTGTGAGATTAATTAGC
The DNA here is from genome assembly GCA_009831015.1 of Picea engelmannii. Classification (NCBI taxonomy): domain Eukaryota; kingdom Viridiplantae; phylum Streptophyta; class Pinopsida; order Pinales; family Pinaceae; genus Picea; species Picea engelmannii. The sequence continues at coordinate 200,009 of ML788656.1, forward strand.
TATGAGCGATTTATTAGTAATTAGTTTTAAAGGTGAGGCTCCTCTTTGAAACTCACCTCTTGATTACTTCATTTACATGTTTTTTTCCATTCTTCTTTTCATGCAATATTGAAATGTCTAAGCTCCTCCTCTCTCGACATTCAAGCCATCCAGATCTCAGCCCCTGAGATCTAGATCAATGGTATGAGAGCGGTTATGATCTCTATCGGAACAAGGGTTTGAAGTATGCTGCGGGTTCAAACATTTACAGCAATCACCAACCTCCTTTTGGTACTATCAGAATCCATTTGTTGGGCCATACACTGTAAGCATCACAATTGGTCCACATGCACTACAAGGTTTTTTTTTACCCTCGGATCTTCGTTCACCAGTACAAGGAGAACCATACATGAATTCACTACATCTATACATGGATCCACTACATCCATTGGTCTGAAAAAATTTCAACAAATTTGCAGGGTGTTCATGTTGCCCACATAGGTTCCACAACCTCTACAATAGCCCATGTTGCTCTACAAACTCTTGGCTTCATTTGTGGCCCTCTACACTCATCCAAATTAAAATAGGCTCTTCAACCTCTACACAACATTTTAGAGGCTCTACCATATCTCATTGGAAATATATCTTCAATATCTCAAATGGGTATTTCACAGAATCTCATTTGGCTTCTTGATTTGAGAGATATCATCAATTGAATCTCAACATGTATTTGACCCAAGGAGGTTGCACATACCACCATATTCAACGGTATTTTTATCTCTGCTCAGGAAACTACAGAAGGAGTTCCACATACGGCTGGAAATATCTCTTCAATATCTCAAATGGGTATTTCACGGAATCTCATTTGGCTTCCTGGCTTGAGAGATATCATCGATTGAATCTCAGCATGTATTTGACCTAAGGAGACCACGCGTACCACCATCTTCAATGATTTTTTTCTCCATGGTCAGGAAACTAAAAAAGGAGTTCCACAGATGGCTTGAAATATTTATTCAATATATTAAATGGGTATTTTACAGAATTTCATTTTGTTTCCTGGTTTGAGAGATATCATTGATTGAAGATTCGCATGTCTTTCTTCCAAGACAGTTGTGCATCACTGGCACTTCAACAAGATTTTTATCAATCCACGGGCCACCTCAGAACAAGTTCCATATTCTAATGGAAATATCTATTCAGTAGCTCAAATGGGTCTTTGACGAAATTTTGTTTCATCACTTGTAGTAGAAGTTATGAATAAATTTTTCCAAAAGTCATGATTTTTCCATCTTTTATTAATGTAAACGGTTATGGGTCAACCACACACAACCTTTCCCTTCATTGGGAATTAGAACATTGTACTCATGGATCTCTTTGTAGCATGGGTGAAATGATGGGGACCATCATTTTCTAAGGGGGGAGGAATGATCTGAATTTTAGGGGGTATATGGTCTAAATTCGAATGCAAAAGGTCATAAAGCTATAAAGCTAATATATTGACCATAAAGATGCCCACCTCCTCATTAACTAATTGGGCTAACAAGTTTCCCATATGGGTCAAAGAGATTCCCACCTCTCCATTATTGTATTGGGTTTTATTTTCCACTACTTAGTTAGTTGGGTAGTTAGATCTATTATTATAATAATAGACTCATTTAATGAGCTCTTTACAATATTGTATTGGGTTTTATTTTCCATTACTTAGTTGGGTAGTTAGATCTATTATACTAATAATAGAGACTCATTTAATGAGCTCTTTTTTACTTTTTCCAGTGAACCATTTTGTAATTCTATATAAAGGCCTAGCAAGCCTTCTCATAATATCAAGTTACTCATTTTGGCTTCTCTCATATTTTATATTGTTCATTGAGAGATTAATTAGCTCTGATTGATTTACTAGTAATTAGTTTTAGAGGTGAGGCTCATCTTTGAGCGTCACCTCTTGAGTACTTCATTTACATGTTTTTTTCCATGCTTCTTTTCATGCAATATTGGCATGTCTAAGCTCCTCCTCTCTCAGCATTCAAGCCATCCAGATCTCATCCCCCGAGATCCGGATCATGCCTCCACGGGGGGAGCTATGTCATGGTTTATTGACGCAGAGGAAGAATGTTGGGGGAAAACATGAGATTTTAAACGTTGAATTTTTGTCTCCATTTCCTCCATCCACCTTGTCAAGGAGAATGGAGCTCGCTCAAATTCCCCAAGTTTCGTTGAAAGTTGTTGAAGCGCAAAGCAATGGCTTGTGAAATCTCCTCGTGTCGCCTAAGGATTTTCTTGAAGTCATTTTAGGAAGGGTCCATCTTTGTCCATTGTAACAAGAAGCCAAAAAACCTCCACCCCCCAGGGTTCCACAACCCAATTCCAGAAATAACAGTCGCAAAAGAAAATGCACAACACGAGAAAACCAAATGAAATAGGAAACAAACATTACCATAACCTGAGGGAGATAGCTGATAAACCAAAAGAAACCTGTAAAAAGAAATAAACAAGACTTACATTGGACATGAACCACCCACTAAGGAAAACAACAATACATTAAGAGCCAGCGGCCAAGAAGGTGAAGAACCCCAGGAACAAACATTGTCCAGGATATGAGACTGAGACATGAAATCCAACACCCATGCAGAGAAAAAAACCCTTCTGAAAACCAGAGCAGAACAAGCCATAACCAGGGCTGACAAACTGCATTAAAAACCAAGGCGACATTGATCTAATTGAATGCCCACCCGAATTTCATAAACCACCAAGTGTGCGAGGGGGGAGAAACAACTACCAATGGGATACTCCATAATGTCTATCCACACAAGGAATGAGGGGGTGCCCGACTATGGAATAGGAAAATCCCCCCTAACCTCGTTTATAATTAACATACCACTCTCCATACTAGATCGTAACTTAGCCATTTGGTATGCAAGGAGATTAAGGTTCCTCTTTATATGATAAAGTTTAAATTCGTCAAAGCCTTTGGTGAGAGACAAGGCTTGAGAAACAATGCCATTGAAAATGTTTCTTCCACACTAACAATTTTTAGTTATCGTTTGGATAACCATGATAGAATCTATAATGTTCCCAAGCCAAGGTGCCAAGAACATTTCATTTTTCATGATTTTTTAATTGTTTTCTGGTTGTGGCATTTCGTCAAACACTTTGTTGATTTGGTCTTTTAGGTTTCACTAAGGTTTAATATGATGATTTATATGTGTTTTTGCAGCAATAATCAAGAAGATATAGCAATGGAACATACCTCAATGAGATGCAAGATCAACAACACAATAGATAACTCAAAATACCTTAGATCTGATATTATTCATAATAGAAGAAGACCCTGATACAATGGATCTGCAAATCTGGTACAATATAGCTAAGAGATCATAGAAAAATGAGGATAATCCTCAATCAAGATCAAGAAGAGAAGATACAAGCTTCCAAAGGCCACCTGGCTACAATAGATGAATAACGAGATGAGATCTGGGCCTTTTGAAGTGCCAAACCCCAAAACTGGATAAGTCACGCCTTGTTGGAAAGCGTAATACCCTCAACAATTCTGCCCTCTTCCTCCTTGGCACCAATAGCAAGCAAAACACTCTAGAAACATAGATATGATGTCTAGGAACAAGCTAGGATATATCCCTAGCTAAAGAATGAAGCTTGGGCCTTCTCCATGAGTAGATCCACTCCAAGATTGCACCCCTCCTCTTGGAGAACTCGTCCCACTCTCCAAATACTTCTTGGATGAGCCAAGAAGGAAGTTATGGTCTCTCCCAAGATAACCGAGTAACTGGAATCTCCAAAACCCTTTCTCCTTGTCCAGAATGAACTGATCTAGCTCCACAAATGTGCCCCCTTTGTTGGAAACCCTCAATGGTGCGCTCTTTCTCTCTCTCTCTCTGTACTTGTGTCTGGTGTAGAATCCTTCTGAAGATGCGTAGATCTGGTGTAGAATGGTGAGGGAGAAATATTTCACCTCTGTGACCAAGCTTGGACCAGGTTGGGTAGGATCTTTCACCACCGAGCTGATCTCTAGGGTTTGTTTAGTCAAAACCCTCAAAACCCCCAAGTGCATGGGCTCACTAGCTAGAAGTCAGATATTAAAATGATAATCAACATGAATGAGAGAATATAGGCCCTTGTCTCTCTTTTATCCTTACTGCTCACCTTGTCTCTCCAAAGTGACTTTACTTTATTTAATTATTAATTAAATAATTAAATCATTTTAATTAATTAATTAACCATTTTACCTCTAAAAAGTACCTTATCTCTCCTTGTGGCTTCCTTGGCAACTGAAATTCACTTCTCATCATCCCATCCTGTAGTGTTGTTCCTCTTGATTCCAATGATTTATTACACTAAGAGGTTCCTCCAAGTATTATACCCAATATGACCTTCTTAGTGAATTTAATTAACCTATAACCCAAAATAACTCAAAATCATGGAAATCGTCGGAATGCGACATAACCAAGACGAAGTTGTGTGGAATGGATCATAATGATGAAATAATATGAGTGATGCAAGCCAGACCCCAAAATACCCAACAATAGTCCATGTACTCGCTATAACCTCCATCTGGCTACTCTGGTCATCATAACACTCTATAATATAATGATGTCCCAGAGTGGGTACATTACAGTCCTCTGTAACACACCCACCACGAGAACTAGAATTTTTCGGCCTTTTTCATCTTTTCTCTGATGAACAAAATTCCCCGAATCCCTACAGGACCTGATACAGACCCTACCGTCCCTTATCCATACTCATATGATCGGCAGCTATGACCACAGGTCTTACAGGAGAGGTGCTCCCGGCTTTCGCGATTCAGAAAAATCGCGATGCATGTTCTCCCTTGTTCATTTCGGAGTTTCATCCATCGGAATTTCGTGTCTAGCGAACACGAGGAAAACTGACCTTTGGAGATCCCGGGTACCGAAACACCAAAACCAAGTGTGCTAGTCCATTTCGGGACTTCACCTATCGGGATTTCGCAATATGCGAGGACAGGAGGATTTCACATCCGGGTCTCCCGGAAGCCGAAACTCCGAAACATCATAACCTATCCACGCTTTATCATTTTGGGATGTTGCAAGTCAGGATTTCGGGAGTCGTGAGGACAAGAGACTGGCCTCCAGATATCCCAGGTGCCGAAACACTGAAACATTAAATTATAGTCATGCTATACTCATTTCGGGGTTTCATACTTTGGGATTTCGCGATATGTGATGACAAGAGGATCTTACCCTTAGGTATCCCTGATGCTGAAACACCAAACCATCGTATCTCATCCGCACTACTATCATTTCGGGGTTTCGTCCATCAGGATTTCACGACATGTGAGAATCATGAGGTCTCGCACCTGGGTTACCCAAGAGCTGAAACTCCGAAACACCGAACTCTAAAATACACTATACTATTTCGGGATTTCGCAAGTTGGGATTTCAGGACTTGCGAGTGCAAGAAGACTGACCCTTGGGTTTCCCAGTTGCCGAAACACTGAAACACCAAGGCTTACCCATGCTATACCTTTTCAGGATTACACCCATCAGGATTTCGAGACTGGCGAGTACAAGGGAATACACCCTTGAGTATTCTGATTTCTGAAATGTCGAAATATCATAACATGTCTGCGTATCGTCCTTTCGGGATTACACCCATCGGGATTTCAGGACTGGCGAGTACAAGGAAGCTTGCACTTAGGTACCCTGGGTGCCGAAAAACCGAAAGGTCCTAACCCCTCCACACGCTGTCTTTTCGGGTTTTCGTGACTGGCGAGTACAAGGAAGCTCGCCCTTAGGATATTCTGAATGCCGAAATACCGAAATATCGAGATTTAGCCATACGTTGTTATTTTGGGATTTCGAATATCGGGATTTCGGGAGTCGTGAGGACAAGGGTTCTTACCCTCTGATCTCCCGGGTGCCGAAAATACGAAACGTTTACCAGCCGCCACGTGTATTCTATAGCTGGATGGTCCAGGTATCCCCATGGGTCTTGAAATCGACGGTCCCGATTTCTTCGCTACTTATGAAGGTAAAAAGGGGTCGAGGCATTAATGTCTGCGCTCCTTCATTCAATTTAACGATCGTAATAGGCCTTAGATCCTCCGAAAGAATCTCATTCGTGCATTTAGCAAGAGGAAGGGTATCCTAGGAACCAAACCACCGAAAGGTCCTTAATTCATCCCCATGCTATCATTTCAGGATTTCGCGGGTTAGGGTTTCGGGACTCGCGAGTACAAGAGGACTCGTACTTAGATACCTCGGGTGCCAAAACTCCGAAATATCGAAGTCGAGGAATACCATTCTCTCTCGTGCAGGGTTTTTCATACTTATGTCATCAAATCCTTCGACAGATTCTTGGGTAAACTTTAAAAAGGGTGTCCCTGTGGGAAGATCTATCCAAATACAAACACGGGAACAAATCTCCCGAGAGCAGACTTGAAAATCTGTATTAGTTCAATATATATAAACATAAGCCATATGTGGTCTTTCCAATAAAAGTATGCAGCCATCATTTTTTGATCAAAACACCCTACAGACAGTCCTATACTGAAACCACTCATAATTGCACAGACTATGAGCATACATGTCAGCATATAAATTTCAAGATACAAGATATAAAACACTTATCAAAAAAATACCGGGTTTGATGCAACTGCTGAGAGGGATGCTCATTTCCACCCAACCGTAGGCTCAGCGATTCCAAATAGATTTACCACTAGCCACCCCCGAGCTGAGACCACGATGCTTGAGATTCTCTGTCTCTGTTCTTCAGCGATCGAGAACGAAGGTTACTCTCCTTCTCTGCTATCACTCACTCTGTATTTTGTTCCAGAGTTCTTCCGATCTTTTCCTGCGATTTTCCCCTCGTGTCCCCTCCCACACCTTTTACCTGCCTTTTCTTTCCCGGCAAGGTTGCATGTGGCATGAATTCCACTGTGGTGGTCAGGTCTGAGGCCTCCATAGATGGGCGGTTCACCCCCATCCCTCATTAACTCATGAGGAGCCTCTTCACCTACCATCCTGGTGAGTAATTCATTTCGGGGCCAGCGAGCCGCTCTTGGTTCTCCAGGCCAGTGAAGACCAAATACGGTATTGGTTTCAGTGGAAGTTAACGCCACCATTCCAGGTGCCTTCCACCACCTTTCTTCAGCCATCGTGTTCTCTTTTCCAGCACATCCCCCTCTCAACAGTCTTGCAATATATATATATATGTGTGTGTGTGTGTGTGTGTGTGTGTGTGTGTGTGTCAATTTACATTCGTTGACCTATACTAAGGTCCAAAAGTCACACATTCACATCTTTGAGTTTGCCATAGTTCTTGGCCAGCATAATTATTTTTACAGACTAGGGGAAACAGGGTGTTACAATAGCCTCCCCCTTAAAGGAACATCGTCCTCGATGTTCTATCTATCATCATGACATGTATGTACAGAGGTAAACAAAATTGGATATGTTTGTTTCATGGCATCCTTCATTTCCCATGTAGCCTCATCTGGGCCAAAATGTCTCCACTGCACCTTGACCTGTGCAATGGTTCGGTTCCAGAGCGGGGTTTCATTTCTGTCCAATATGCATTGAGGTTCTGGTAGGAATTCCCCCTCTGGTTCCACTTGGATCACAGACCAGTCAATTATATGATTAAAATCATGTACATAGTTCTTCAATAATGAAACATGGAAAACATTATGTGCTTTTACTGTGGGAGGAAGTGCTAGCCTATAGGCTACAGGTCCCACTCTATCTAGAACCTCAAAGGGTCCATAGTACCGAGGTGCCAACTTGGCACAAGCTCCCATTTTTAGGAAACTCTTCCTGGGCCTAACTCTGAGATATACATGGTCTCCCATCTTAAACTCTCTTGGAGTTCTCTTTTGGTCGGCGTAACTTTTCTGTCGGTTCTGAGCGACCTTCAGGTTTTGTTTTATCTGAGTCACTTGTTGTTCCATTTCTTTCAACATGTCGGGTCCAAAAGAAATTATGTTTACGGGATTACTCCAACTAACAGGAGTGTTGCATGGCCTACCATAGAGGACTTCAAACGGACTCATCCTTAAGGATTCTTGGTAGCCGTTGTTGTAAGCGAATTCCACCAGTGGCAGGTAGTCTTCCCACTTCTTGGGTTGATGCATTACATGCATTCTTAATATGTCTTCTAGTATTTGGTTCACTCTTTTTGTTTGTCTGTCGGTTTGAGGGTGATAGGCGGTGCTAAACAACAACTTGGTCTCTAAACCAGCCATCAGTGATTTCAAAAAGTTGGAAGTCAATTTCGTGTCTCTGTCAGACACGATCTCTTTCGGCATACCATGCAGTCTGAATATCTCCTTCATGAATACATGAGCGATGTCTATTGCCTTGCAAGTTGACTTGATGGGGATAAATTGAGCGGACTTGCTCAATTTATCCACCACTATCATGATGGTGTTATTGTGTTTGGTCGAGGTTGGTAATCCAGTGATGAAATCCATGGAGATGGTTTCCCATTTCCATTCCGGGATTGGTAGAGGTTGTAATAATCCTGTCGGGTGTCGGTGTTCTGCTTTTACATGTTGGCATTCTATGCATTTGGCTAGGTACTCAGCTATGTCTTTCTTCAATCCAGACCAATAGAATTGTTTCCTGGTGGCTGTGATCATCTTCTGGTATCCTGGATGACCAGTATAGGGTCTTTTATGTAGCTCATCCAGTATGAACCTCTTCAAGTTGTCACAATATGGGATATACAATCTGCTTCGGTAAGTGAGCAGGCCTCCTTCCATCATCTGGTAACCTCCATACTTTATCCCTGTGGGTTCTTGCTGTAGGTACGAGGTCACGATCTGGACGAAGGGATTTGTTTCTTGTGCATTTCTGATTGTTTCCTTGACATCCGTCTTACAGGTGTTCACCGTTGCCAGGTGAATTGTTTTCATTCTTCTGCTAAGGGCATCATCCACCCTATTTTCCTTTCCTTTAATGTGTTTGATTTCAAAATCAAACTCGCTAAGGAGGGTCATCCACCTAGCTTGTCTAGCGTTGAGCTTTGGTTGGTCAAACAGATATCGCAATCCATAGTGGTCTGTCATAAGTACAAATTTTCTTCCCAGGAGGTAATGCCTCCACATTTTCAAGGCGTGCACTATGGCAGCCAGCTCTAGATCATGGGTCACATAGTTGACTTCATGCTCATTCAATTTTCGGGATTCATAGTAGACCACACTTCCTCCTTGCATAAGGAATCCTTCGAGCCCTTCCTTACAGGCATCTGTGCACATGAGGAAGTCAGCTTCGGGATCGACGATCTTCAACACGGGTGCATGGGTCAGTAGATGTTTCAGGGTCTGAAATCTTTCTTCACATTTCTGTGTCCACATGAATTTTGTCCCCTTCTTCTGGAGGGCAGTGATTGGACAACCAA
>ML788656.1:212257-246806 GCA_009831015.1 Picea engelmannii
TTGACCTTGTATACTAAGGTCCAAAAATCACACATTCACATCTTTGAGTTTGCCACAGTTCTTGGCCAGCATAATTATTTTTACAGACTGGGGGAAACAGGGTGTTACATCCTCCCTGCTAGAATATTGCTTGTCCTCAAGCAATAACTGAACCCATCCAAATATAATATCTGGGTCCCATGTCCACCTGTGGGACACACAGTAGGCCAGATCCAAAGATGAATTATCATGCACTCTGCCCCCTAAGTCCCATATCAAGATGTGAACTGCAATACCCTGTGAAGCATGATCCTGAATCATATCAACACTAGGATTCTCATGTACATGACACATGGCCTCATCCGGGAATGAGTCCATCCTTTGAATCAATATCAATACCAACATGGTATCCATCAACTGCAGATGTTGCTGCAATAGTGAGGTATTGCAAGACCTCCATGAGACACCCTCAAGTGATGTGCTCTCCTCAACACTGAAGCTCACTGGAAAGTCAAAATAAATTTCCCCTGCAAAGGTCCACTCGACTCTATCAATCAGTGAAATGCTCAACCTTGCAATCCTCGGGTCCCATGCTAGTCTCTGCCAAAGATCATTGTTGGAAGCAAGCCAAAGCATAAAGAAAGGTGATTTTGGGAAAGAAGGCATGCACAAGGAAAGCGACAGCTGGAAGGAAGCACAACACATGCGCATGCAGGGAAGACCTAACGACGTTAGGGTTAGGGGTTTTGCAATGTATTATAATGGTTGAAGATCCAAAAATGTATAAATAGAGATACCTAGGTCTCAGAGAGGAGACTAGTCATTGTTATAGAGAGGAAAAGGGATTATTGTAGTGAGTTGATAGAGATATATAGAGATGAATACAAAGAAGCGAATGGTATGTAATATTTTGCTATATGACCTAATTTTGTAAGTTGTTGAGCTAGAGAGGATTGAGGAGGGAATATATTGAGGGTTAGGTCGCAGGATGAGGAGCCTGGTGCGATCTAGTCCACCTTGTAATATATCTTAACCTGATTGTGAAGAGTTGTAAAGCACGCAACACTATAGGACAGAACGACTATAATAAAAGAGCTAAGAGCCAGATCTTTGTGGACATAGCCCAAGGGAGGGTGAACCACGGTAACATTTGTGTTATATGATTGAATGCATGTGTGTATTTATTGTCTTTCAGTAGAAATTGATAAGATAAATGAATGAGTTATTATATTTCCTGCATAAATCGTGATAACAATGTATTGTGGTAATACGTTACAATATCACTTTCAACATACAGTTCTCAGAGATTCCCTACTCAATCCTAGGTTGCAAACACATGAGTATTGTAGCCACCCATTAAGACTATCTTGGGTGAGACGGTGCAGTGCACCCTGTGCGTTGCGTTGCCTTCTGGTTTACCAGGAGGGTAGATAGTTTTAGAGGCTTTGTTGGAAACCTGAACATACATGAACCCTGGGTCACTCAATACGAACTCAGATATGATATAGTATGTAAGATCCAACACATGGTTTCATTGTCATTGGTAGGAATAGTAGAGGATTGAGTAGATGAGATATGTTGAAGATCTGTTAAAAGATACATAAGATTTGTGGGAGGCAGAGAAAGAGAATATTAAAGCAGAGAAGAAAAGCAATGAGCCACTAGAAGGGGATGTTGAGATCGTGGAATCCCACAAAAGCAGAGATCGAAAGCTAGCTAAGAACAAAAGAGTTGGAGTTTGCACAGAAAGATAACAGAAACCCTAGAATAACACCCCACAAATATCTTGAGAAATAAATGTTTACTGATTTGCATGAAGTCTTTTTCTGCGATTTTCCACACTTATTGCAAGAGTGGATATTAAGGTTGAAGGATAACCATGCAAGGAAATGAATGCGACAGTTAGAGTGGACCCTGGTACAGATTGAGCAGTTACAGTAGGTGAACAACAAATTCACCCACGTAGTAGACTTTTGGCTCGACAGTATTGTGGCAAGCTTTATAATAGAGTTTGCAGTAGACACAACGAAGTTGTACAATGCAATTAAGCAAGAGTTTCTGTGAGGAAGGTACATTAGATCATTGGATACTTCTATCAAGATATTGCTATACAACTAAGGTGTAATGACAATGGAGTCGGACAACTAAAATTCCCTGCATGCATGGGGGGAGGGGGGTAGCACTAACAAAAAAGGAGAAATGGAAGGAGGAAAGGATAAGGGAAAGGAGGAACCCTTGGACCCAATCATGATGGATGACGACCATACCAAGTGGATCATGACGAAAACTGAAAAGACACATAACGGAGTACCCTACCAATATAAGGTGAATACCAAGAAGAGAGTCGTAGCTGTGAGGGAAGGCTTGGCGAGTGACGAGGAAGAGGTAGAGGATCTTCGGGTTGTGGAGCAAATTGAGGAAATCCTGCACACAACATATGAGAGGAAGATGAGAGGTCCAAGAACAGGAAGAGAAGGCAACAATCCTATCCATATTAATGTCAGCGTGGAACCCATAAACTCATGTGCAACTAATACACCAAAGAGAACACCATCGTTTAGAAAACCGAAGTTCGGAAGAAGTCATACAGCAGGAAGTACATCTATGCAAGGAACAACAACTGAAGGAGCTAGTTCAGGAAGCACTAGTCAAGTATCTACACTGCGCGGAGGCAGTAGTTCAACGTTCAGAATGGCAGGACACGATCCTACCATCAGGTTACCAGAATTTAAAGGAGAAGCATCGGAGGACCTAGAAAAACATGTGTTCATCTGTGAGAAGATTTGGGAAGCAAAATAGATCACAAATGAAGATACTAAACTGGCATAGCTAGCGATTACACTAAGGGATCGCGCACTAGATTGGTATATGAGTTTAGCTACAAACAATCCATCAAGGACAACTAAAACAATTGCAGACATCAATAAATTACTGATAAATGAGTTCCAAAAGCCAAGTTCAAAAGATCAGTACATGAATGAGATGATTGAAATTAGAGAAAAATCAGGAGATTTTGTATGGGAGATTGACCAGAGATTCAAGGGACTGAAGGGAAAGTTGAAATATCTCATGACCGATATGCAGCATAGGCACTTGTTCATCAATTCACTGCTACCACACTTAAAATACCCATTGCGACAACAAAAGTTTTAGATGCGGGCATAGGCTTTGTAGGCAACCCTACAACTGGAAGAAAACCAATATCAGCAGACGGATCCAGCCATTGAAGAACTAAAAAAGGATTTGAAGAACCTAACGTTCCAGCTAAACCAGAATAAAAGTAAGGACAAACGAGAATCCGTTTGGTGTACTACATGCAGGACAAAAGGACACCACAAGAATGAATGTCTAACATTCGCACAGTATATGGCAGTAGGAATGCCAAACCCGTTACCAACAGGAGGACTATGGTGTGAAATCTGCAAGAAACTAGGCCACGATCCATATCACTGCTCAATGATGCAGAAATACCAGACAGTTCCAAAGAGTTCGTATTGCAACTTTTGCAAGTCAGTGGGACATGATGACAAAGATTGTAGAACTATGTAATTGAAGTGAGAGAGAACATCAGATGCATATAGAGTGCAGGCAGAAATGATGACTAGGCAAGCCACACCCTAGTTTAATCAAGTTCCAGCCCCATATAAAACTGTGCAACAACAGTATAATACTGCATAGAAACCATATAATACCGCGCAACCACATTACAACACAACACAACCTCAGTACAATACCACGCAGTATAATCAAACGCCTCAGTATAAAAATCCGAGAGAAGATCGAGCAGGCTACAGCGTTGGAGGACGAGCGAGAGGAATTTTGGACAAGGTAGAGGACCAGTGGTATGTCACAATTGTCAACAACTGAGACATTATGCAAGGGAATGTCCACTTCCACCAGCAACTTGTATGTATTATCGCGCATCAGACCATGATACAGAAGAATGTCCAACACTATTGGTAAAGATCCAGGAAAATATGAACCAGAACAATCAGAATGTTCAGTGGATCTCAGTCGAAGCGAGGGATGAAGGACAAAACATCAACATAATTACCCGCGGAGGAGCTAAAATAGGAAACAACGCAGTCCGACAAGAGCCAGTACAACACCAGTGGGTGAAGAAGAATGTCGAACCAAGGAAGCAGTTCGACGCACAGAATGAGAAGGAGATATTTAAGCAAGCCCAACAAGAATTTCAGGAGGACATTGCGTCAACTTCAACTGCCCAGTAAATCAAGGAAGTGCTAGAGTACGAGATGCCTCTATTATTGGATCATACCAACGAAATGCAACCCATGGGACAAGTACAATCAAAGGCTTTTTGCAATCATGTGTCAAAGTATTAAATGATCCATCATCTATCAAAATATTGCAAAACATATTAGAAAGATGTAGTATAGAGACGGAAGGAAAACTAGAACAAAAAACCATCAATCACCTACATACAAGAAGAAGAACAAGTAGGGAGTTTAGACTGAATGCCAACATCGGATATTTCAACATGGGAGATATCATACTGGATCTAGGATCTAAAGTTAATTTATTACCAAAAAAGACATGGCAATGCATGGGAGAGCCCACATTAGGGTACTCACATGTTCAATTGAAACTAGCAAACCAACACAGAGTCCTACCAATTGGTAGACTGAAAGGAGTGACAGTAGACCCGGATGGAGTGCACACTAAAACAGACTTTGAAGTGATTGAAATAGTGGATGCCATGACAACACCATACCCAGCGTTGCTGGTCTTGGATTGGGCGTTTGACAACCAGACCATAATCGATTTGAAGACGTGAAAAATGACATTTGAGTCAGGTGAATACAGGGTCATCGCACCATTAGACCCATCAGAAGGGGAAAGGTTTGTAGAACCCACTTGCCTAGACTTAGAGGAAATCAGCCAGTTGTACATAACAACTGCGCAATGAGGATTATGTAAACCCAACTACCGATGGAGTACTCAGTTGGTGGAGCATTACTTCATGTGCGACAGACTCAGATACCGGTTTAGAGAACTGGAAACAAAGGCTATGTGAAGTTTCCATGAGAAGATGTGCATGAATAGACCACGCAGTAAGATGGGTAGGCACAAAGATAAGGGAACCACCCAGTTTCCACGGAATAAACAACCTAGAAACATTCTTGGCACAGTACGAAGATGAAGTTTTAGAGAATCAGAGACTCTTAGCACTTGATCTAGCACTCAAGGCCACGCCTGCAAGATGGTGGGGTGCACGCAAAGAGACAATCACAGATTGGTACCAATGTAAGTGGTTACTGCACATAAGGTTCGATGCGGAACAGAAAAACAACAAGCAACAGAAGTACAATGGACAGGGGGCACCAGCGGAACACTTGGAGAAGTGCAGAACGTTGTGGAAATTGACACCCCCATAAGAATGGCCCCATCATTTTATACACACTCTAGAGGGCATACCAACAAACTGGTATACAGACCAGGAACTGCGCAAAGGAACTGCAACCTGGACAGTGCTACAACAGACTTTTACAGTCACTTTCTCATTTGAGCATGAGAACCCCAACATAGATGCAGCTCTTAACAGATAAGAAGGGTGATATTCATCAATGAACCAGAATTCAAACTCATGACAGAGGAACAACAATGGAACAAATAGACAGTCCAAGAACTATTGTCATGTTACCATGTGCAGGAGGAAGCACCGGATGAAGAAGATCCACGCGATATTTAGATCGAGGAAGCAGAAGTTGAACGAGAAGTTTAAGGTCCACCTATAGAATCTGAATTCATTGTTGCACCAATTAAGGTGAAGAAAGTCAACATTGGGATAGACAAGAATCCCAAAATGGTCAGCATTGGAGATTACTGGGATGAGAAAATAATAGAAAGCATAATAGAGTTACTGTGAAAGTACATCGACCTGTTTCCCACAACATTTACAGAGATGAAGGGTATAGCAAGAGAGCTAGGAGAAATGAAGATGCCACTTAGAGATGAAGCGAGACCGATCAGACATTGACCATACAGATTGAACCCGATATATAAGGAGAAAGTCAAAGCTGAGATCAATAGGATGCTCGAAGTCGTAATCATAGAACCTGTGGAAGAATCGGAATGGATAAGCCCAATGGTAGTTCAGGAGAAAAAACAAGGAGGAATAAGGATATGCGTCGACTTGAGGAAATTGAACGATGCATGCCTACATGACCCGTTCCCTACACCTTTCACGGATGAAGTGTTGGAGAATGTAGGAGGACATGAATTTTACTCATTCACTGATGGATTCTCAGGCTACCACCGGATCAAGATAGCGCAGGAAGACAAATAGAGGACCGCATTTTCTACAGAATGGGGATCCTACCAGTACACAGTCATGTCATTTGAACTGAAGAATGCACCAACAATATTTTCCAAAGTAGTCATCGTCGCGTTTAAGGAATTTATCCAACAGTTTCTAGAGGTATACTTGGACGATTGGACGATCTATAGTTTGTTGAAAGACCATGTAGAGGTCTTGCGACTGATGTTAGAAAGATGCATACAGTGCTAGATATCATTAAACATAAAAAAATGTATATTCAGAACATTGTTTGGGATACTACTGAGCCATATAGTATGCAAACAAGGTTTACTAGTAGATCTTGCAAAGATCACAGTAATTGTTAACTTGCCACCACCCAAAATAGTCTGTCAACTAAGAGCGACATTGGGACACATAGGATACTACAGAAAGTTTATCAAAGGATACGCGTAGATTATCATGCCAATGGAGAAACTGTTAAGAAAAGATACAAAGTTTCAGTTGAACAACAATTGTCAACACGGTTTGGATACACTAAAAGAAAATATGGTCACCGCACCAATACTAGTATTTTGAGACTGGGAGAAGACATTCCATGTACATGTAGACGCATCGGCCATAGCACTTGGAGCTATCTTGGCACAGCCAAGAACGAGAGATTTGGATCACCCTATAGCATTTGCGAGCAGAAAGCTATCAGAATCAGAACATAACTATAACACCACAGAGAGGGAAGGCCTAGCTATGGTTTACGCACTGCAGAAGTTCAAGCACTACTTATTGGGGAAACACTTTAAGATGTTCACATATCACTCAACCCTTAAATACCTAGTCAACAAGCCAGTGTTGGGGGAGAGAATCTGTCGATGGTTACTACTATTTCAAGAATTTGACTTTGAAGTAATAGTCAAGCCAGGAAAATTGAATGCAGGACTAGACCACCTATCAAGGGTCACAAACGGAGAAGAACCTACGAATTTAGAGGACAACTTTCCGGACACACAGTTATTTTCATTCCAAATCGTTGATGAATACTTTTGTATATATTATTCAGTACTTGAGCATAGGTACTACATCGCAGGAATATAACACCACATGGAAGAAAAACTTGGTAGTTCGGGATGTAGACTATCAACTGATCGCAGGACACTTATACAAAATGGGCGCAGATATCATCTTTTGAAGATATGTGTTAGAACACAAAAGACCAAGAGTTTTAACAGAATCCCATGAGGGAATAGCATGAGGACATTACGCAGGAAAAGATACCGCGCAGAAGGTATTGCGTGCAGGACTATGGTGGTCGACCATTCACAGAGACTCGAAGGAGTACTGCCAGAAATACGACGTTTGTCAATGGGTTGGTAAACCCAATAGAAGGGAAGAGATGACATTACGACCATAGGTAACATTGCAGGCATTCGATAAATGGGCAATATACTTTGTGGGACCAATCAACCCACCAACAAAAAGAACATGAGAAAGGTACATTATTACTGCAACGGAATACCTTACAAGATGGGCGGAAGCAACACCATCTTGTAATCACTCGATTCGGGTGCCCAAGAGTTTTGATGAGCCACCAAGGCATGCACTTCATTAATAGTACTATCAACGCTATGACTGAAGAGTTTGAATTTCATCATTAGAAGAGCACACCATATCACCCACAGACAAATGGCACAGTATAGGCATTTAACAAAATCCTTGAGAATGCACTGATGAAGATTTTTAATGTCAACAGAGATGATTGGGACCTCAAAATACCAACAGTATTGTGGGCCTATAGGACTACATGCAAAAAGCTGACAGGGCACAAGCCATTTAAACTAGTATATGGCCAAGAAGTAGTGGTGCCTTTAGAATTTATGGTACCTAGTTTGAGTGTAGCAGCAATTACACACATGACGGAACGAGGTGCGGTACAGGAGAGAATAAATCAACTGATGACCATGGAGTATGATCGGATCCTAGCAGGGTTCCACCAACAAGTTCAGAAAGAATGGAACAAATATTAGCATGATAGACACATCAAGAAGAAAACCTTCAAGAAAGGTGATTTAGTGTTGATGTATGACAACAAATCCATTCAGCACCCAGGAAAACTCAGAATGCACTGGTTAGGATCGTACAAAGTAAAAATTGTCACAGATGGGGGAGATGTATAATTGAAGGACTTAGCAAGAGAAAAAATCAGGGATGATCAACGGGAGCCAATTGAAGCTCTACAAAGACAATTGACCACCCACAACTTGAAAAGGCACCGCGCAGTAAAAAAAAAAAAACACAGGATATTAAATAGTACCAACAGAGGCATAGTGCACCGAAAGAAGAAGGAGAACGCACACTTAGGAACACAAACTTGGTGAGGACAAGGCCAATGGCCAGGTTATAAGGCAAGCAAGTGTGAAAAGTAAAAGACGACAAAAGAAGTATGAAATGATGAAGTTATGCGGAATTGAATGCCGGAAAGGACCAACGGGACGTCGCATTAATCGCGCCAACTGGAGACGACGGAGGAGAGTAATGGAAAGTACGAACGAATCATAGGTTCATTGAATCCGTCATAAAGGTAGCGTCTTCGACAAGCTTCAGACGATGCCCGTACAAAACATGGAGGCAGGAGAAAACACTTTATTGCTAGACTGGAAGAGACAGAAAGCGAGAAAGCATACGAAGCATAAAGCACAACTCATAGAGCTTATAGAGACCTTTGAACTCAGCAAACGCTTGACATTCACCACCATGGCACCACCAAAGTAAGCAGAAGCAAGCCAGACTACCAGACACTCCAAAGTTAGAACCAGGGCACGGGCCCAATCGGAGGAAGGTGAATAATAGCCACTAGATATCATCAATATAGATGAAATCCCCTCACCAGATATGACATCGATAAACCCCACAACCATGGTAGAAGAAATCCAACAGCCAGCACCTGAGGGCATGAATATGGATATGCTGGCAGAGGCACAAGAGCAACAAAACCAGGGTGCAGGAGCCCTGAAGGAGGCGCAACCAAAGAACCCTAAAGCAACCCCAAGAGTCAACGGGGCGACTACAAAATTGGCAACAACAGTCGAGATAGACAATAACAGTGTCAAACCACCCACCGGAAGGAACAATGGAAGATGTCACAGGATGACAAGAATGGTTTTTCGAAGTACGACCGATGGAGGCTGGAACCTCGAGCCAGCCACTACCGAAGAAAGACAAACAATAGGTACCTAGGTCACCTCGCAAGCAACCCGTCGTAGCCCTTATTTTGTCGCGTATACCAGATGGGGTACGGGTGAAATCAGACTTGTTGGGTCATGTCGAGAAGCTAAAATACTTGGACCACGATGTAATAGATGTGGACAAGTTCCCGGAGTTCGCAAAGAGAGTATACTTATAGACTATGGGCGTGAATGCAGTTGGGGAACCAATTGATCAGCCACTCCAGTGGGCAACAAGATTGGAGAAAATGGGGATTTTAGGTTTGCTAGATCTACCACACTTTGGTAGAGGACAGTACGCAAAAAATTGCGTCAAACAACTGATGGCAGTCACAAATGGCGGGGATATATGGTTGGACACGCTTGTCTCGATAGACATGGATCTCATTGAGCACATTACAGGGCTACCATCCCGGGGCATGGATCCCACACAATTTCTTGATGATAAAACAAAGGAGAAAGCACTTGCAGAAGAAATAAAAAAGAAATACGACACTGACAGGGGGATGCGAGGAATCATCATTAAGAGGATCAACGATGTCGCGACACAATTGGCCGCAAAAATCTTGGTCTGCAAACTGCTAAGAAAATGCCGCAAGGAGGAAGTCTCAGTTGGGGTCATCGCAGTTGCAACACAATGTGTCGAGGGCACCACAATTAGTTGGGCACCCTATCTCTTGAATTTGTTTTTGGATGACTGCAAGGACGCACATGATATAGGAACATAATTTCATTACTCATGGTTTCTCATGTTGATGGCCATCATGAGATGGAAGGAACCAGATTACGCATATTTCGCCACCAGACCCAAAACGAATTGTGGAGCGAGGTATTTATCACTTGGTGACGCGTCAGATGCCAAGCACAAGAAGATGAACATAGTTGTATTCGAAGGATACCTTTGCGACCTACAGGAGGCCATCTCCAACCTTTGGAGAATAACACCACAGGCTGTCGCACACTATTGGGACATCGCCAACTTTAAGGCCACTCGACATGCAATGTGGATACATGCGCGGAAGGACCCCAATAAGCAGTGGCTACAATTGCACTATTGCATCACAGAGGGAAACATCGACATGGTTATCCAGGATTGGGAGGACGACTGGAAGATCTCAGTCCTCACCCAAGAGATACCTACAAAGACAACAAAAGAGGAGACAGGGCAGGAATAAACACAGACTCAGGAAGTCCCGGTGCCCAAGAAACGAAAGACGGGCCAAACAAAAACAAAGCAGATGAACGAGGGGACAACTAAGACAAGGACTCAGAAGGGGAAGAAGAATAATACGTAGCCGGCCGAAGAACAACAAAAACAGACCGAGGAAGCACAAGGGACTACACCAAGTCCCAATTCACAAGAACCAGGCCTGAATAAGAGACTAGCTACTCAGACGGGGGGTGCACGCAAGAAGATGAAGGTGTAGAGAACACCTCCAGATTACACGATCATGGAGGACGATGCAGAGATGATAGCCCAAATGGTTCAAGATCGTACATATGAATACTTTAAGAATGTTGTGCACCATAGGAACATAATTCAAGAGGAGTTGACAGACATGCAACAATTCCTCAAGCAGATAGGGGAAACATAGGCAGTGGGCAACAACATAGGAGAAGGGTCGTCAACATTGCAGACAGGAGAAGAACCTGAAGTAAGGGAGCGAGATACAGTTCACACAATACTGTAGTCGAGTACAACATTCCACATTACACCCAGCATGTTGCGCATGGATGAGATCGTGGGGTAGACACCCCTAAAGGACTTATCTCAACTCCAACTAGTATTGTCGCGGATACCATCCAAAGCTCTACACAAATTACAGGTTAACGTTACCCAAGAGGTATAGTATCATGCATGCACAAACTTAGCCGAATTACAACAGGCAACGGAGAAGCGAGACGTGCTAGAATTAATATGTGAGCAGGCTAAGATTGAGACCCAAGAGGAGAGGGAGCGCGTAAACGGATTGGAATGAAAAGTGGCAGGAACTTATGATAAGATTCCAAAGACAGCGCAAAGGGACATACTCATAACTATAGAGAAGAATGATCAGATTGTGTAGGAAATAGATCAATATCAGAAGGAGATTGAGAATATTTGTGAGCATCTCACACCCACCACTCCACCAGCAGTAAGGGATCAAAGGAAGCATGAGGCAGCAGAGCAGCTACATGAGATAGAGAAATAGGTCAGCACAGCAACCAACTTGTTCAATCAAGCAACACAGCTCTAGACGAAGCTAGAAGAGGATTAGCAAGTCCAACAGTGGGACAAGGAAGAAGAAAGGATAAGCGCAACTATCCAGGACCTCAAGCAGAGGCAGAAGACAATGTCCATCATAGAGCGCGTCAAAGGGGTGTAGGATATGAAGAAACTGCATGCATAACTCACCACTGCGCAAACTCAGAAAAAGGAGTGCCAGGCTCAAATGGAATCGCTTCAAGAGTGAGTAGTAGAAGTCATTGCACAGGCACAGGAAGCCAAGACACATATAGCACAAACCCAAGTAGAGTGTGTAGGATTGATCTGTGATGAAATTGCAGTCCAAATAGTAGACAAACTCAAGGAGAAGACCTTGCAGGCGCAAACACAAGCAACAGAGCTCGAGGAAAAGTTATAGGTGATCATCAAGGAGATCAATGAAGCGCACAAAGGTTAAGTGGCTCAGGACGAGCCACATGTCAGTGTTGGGGGCATGTTGGAAGCAGGCCAAAGAAGAAAGAAAGGTGATTTTGGGAAAGAAGGCATGCACAAGGAAAGCGACATCTGGAAGGAAAAACATCATGCGCGCATGCAGGGAAGACCTAACGATGTTAGGGTTAGGTTTTTTGCAATGTATTATAATGGTTGAAGAGATAGAAACATATAAATAGAGATACCTAGGTCTCAGAGAGGAGACTAGTCGTTGTTATAGAGAGGAAAAGGGATTATTGTAGTGAGTTGATAGAGATATAGAGAGATGAATACAAAGAAGGGAATGGTATGTAGTATTTTGTTGTATGACCTACTTTTGTAAGCTATTGAGCTAGAGAGGATTGAGGAGGGTATATCTTGAGTGTTAGATCTTAGGCTGAGGAGCCTAGTGCAATCTAGTCCGCCTCATAATAGATCTTAACCTGACTGTGAAGAGTTGTAAAGAACGCAACATTATAGGATAGACCGACTATAATAAAAGAGCTAAGAGCCGGATCTTTGTGGACGTAGCCCAGGGGGAGTGAACCACGGTAACATCTGTGTTATATGATTGAATGCATGTGTGTATTTATTGTCTTTCAGTAGAGATTGATAAGATAAATGAATGAGTTATTATATTTCCTGCATAAATCATGATAACAATGTATTGCGGTAATAAGTTACAATAACACTTTCAACATACAGTTCTCAGAGATTCCCTACTCAATCCCAGGCTGCAAACACATGAGTATTGTAGCCACCCATTAAGACTATCTCAGGTGAGATGACGTAGTGCACCATGTGAGTTGCTTTGCCTTCTAGTTTACTAGGAGGGCTGATAGTTTTAGAGGCTTTGTTGGAAACCCGAACATACATGAACCATGGGTCACTCAATACAAACTTAGATAGGATATAGTATGTAAGAGCCAATAATCACCACATTGGTGCTGCACTACTTTGACCATGACTGTCTTCTCCCTGTATACATATTGGATCCCACACTCCTGGATCCTCAAGCTGGAATACCTGTGGCAACTGAACCTGTTGTCTAGAAGCCACATCTGTAAAAGAATCTTTGTGGAAGTAGTACCTTCCCAACCATCTCCATGCTCGATCATGATGATCAAAAGGGAGAAACTATCTCGCTCCATAGGTCAAGCCCCTGCAAGCCCACTCAAAACCAACCCAAATTGAAGTATGTGGCTCTCTGGCGCAACCTGGATCACCATAAAGTGAAACAACTTACTAACATAATGAACTCTCGGATCCCATGGCAAACTTGGAATTTTATCACTTCCAATCCCCGCTAACTGCTCCTGTGTCATATTGATCACTGTCGGAAGCCCTCCATGCTCATCCTCATGAGAATCTGTATCTATGTCACCCTCTAAGATGTATGTTATCCCTTAGCCTATGATGCTCACCATCACGCACAAAGTCTTAACTGTTTGTCTATGATGATCCACCCTTATCCTATTGTATGTTGTAAAATCACTCCTGTCAGGTGGCCTCGGCCTACCCACTCTCCATGTCCTCTGCCACTGTCTATTTCTCCTCATGTTGCTGTCAATGATAAAAGTGTTAGGAAAGGCTAACGGAAAAATATGTGGTTGACTATAGGACTGGAAGGTATCATATTCTTTGGTCAATCCCAAGGATTCAACCAAAAGCTCGCCCACCTGTACCCATGGTACATACTCGCCTATAATCATCATTGAATCCCAATCATCATCACCCCTATGGATGCTGCTACTATGAAGGTGATCCCCCAGTACTATGTGTTGCTGCAAAGGAGAGACATCTCCATGCTCTACTAAGTGTGTCTCCTCCCTGCAATCCAATACGTCCATCTAAATCCCACTGCACATCTCAGCATGTCTCTGTGAATTATCACTCACCATTGTATGCTCCTGCATACTCATGTAATCTCTTGTATACTCATGTTGTAACATGGATTCAAGATGTACTACTGGTTCAACCTTGACACGAAGGTCATCCAATCTTGGGACACAAATGGAAGTGTCCTCAAAATTGTCCCTGGCTCTAGAGTCCCCATGCATATGTGAGTGCTCGACTGTCTCAAAGATCCTCATGGAGGGTAGCTCATGTGCCTCCATATCATAACTCTCCATACTCATCAGTGATCCTGGGTACTCCTCATGCTCCTCCATCAACTGGTTCTCCTCTACCAAGCCACCAACATCCCCTAGAAATGTGACTGAAGGATATATCTAAATCTCCACTAAGATAGATGTAGTGGATCTCCGACAAATCTCCTCAAGAATATCCTTTGATCTAGACTCTGATTCCTAAAGGGTTGTCTGTGTTCCTCTCAAGAATCCTCGAGTTCTCTCCAACTTATGAGTGGGTATTTCCACCTCCGACTCCTTCTCCCTCAAGGCCCTGTGATACATCTTGCCAATTCTCAATAGATAGTCTATGTCCATCAACAACTGTTGGTAGTCGGTCCTCATCATAGACACTCTCTCCCTAAGAGTATGAAAGTCATCTATGGCAAGTCCCTCATCTGAACTATCATGTGCCAATGATACCCTCCAACAACAATCGACCACCAATGCATGTGTGTCATCAATGCACCTAGTGGCTGACATGATCATGTCCTCACTGGCTCTCAACTGTCCTACTAGGTAGCGTGACTCCTGATCATAGTCCTACTGAGGTGCTACCTCATGTCCCTCACTGCTAGTGTCGACACTGGAATCCCCAACAACACTCTCTGCAAAATATAAAGCACTAAATTGATCCATGTCCACTATGCTACTGGGTCCTCCTATATGCCACTGCACATCATCACCAACTGCTAGCTCCCTCTGAATCATACTGTATCCTATATGAACGGTTGTATCCTCTTGTGCACTCACCCGACTACTATCATCTGCATATGGATCCCATACTGATGTGTCCAGACACGTGCTATGGTCATCCTGACCAATGAGGGGTACATCCTCATCACTCCAGGATGGTCCTGGAAGTAAATTTCCCATCATACTGTCAGTCTCCCCAACCTGATCAAACAATGGAGTCTCCAAAAGAAGTGACTCGCTCTCCTCATACTGATATGTATGTGTAAGGTCAATTGTTTGTACGTTGTGTCTCTCCTCCTGGTTCTGTGGATCGATATTTCCCTGGTGTGCATCCCTCACACATGGATCCTCCATCATATATGAAATGCCACTAATATCCTCATGTGTCGTGGCTATCATGGGTGTCTGAAAAAATGACAAATGTGTCATGGTCCTCGTAGGAAGCTCGTCAGGTCTAGGTGCTAACACATGTGAATCTCCACTAGTGTCACCACTCTGCTGAAGTGTAAGGTCATCAACATTATGTGATATGGCTGTTGAAGTACATGTGCTATCATCTTGTCCATCCAATTGTCCATCCAATACACAAGGGTCACTATCCTCCCCAAGCGTGCAAGAATCACTAGCCTCTATGCAAGAGTCTCTAGCGTCATCGTACTGCTCCAAATAATCATCTATCTCTGCATCCTCACACACCTCATCATCACTGTCATAGTGCACCTCAATAATGTGTTTCTTACCTTTACCCCTACATCTATGATCTAGCTCCCAAGGCACTTTGCAACTGTAGCAAAGTTGTCTGCTCCTAATAGGTGTGGGATTACTCTGTGCTTCCCTCCATCTAGTTGTTCTGGCTCTATATTCCTTTGTTTTGTTGACCCAATATGTAACCTCATCTTTGCTCCACCTAGGATTGTTCATGGATAAATAATGTTGGAATGTTATTTGAGCACTAAACCCCTCACTAGAGGCATAGTAGTCCCATTCACAACGTACAACCTCTCTAGCAAAATCCTTAATACCCATCTCCATTGTATTCTGCATGCGCTAATCACCACTGGCTAGGAGGATCAACGCTCTGATACCACTATAATGTTCCCAAGCCAAGGTGCCAAGAACATTTCGTTTTTCATGATTTTTTAACTGTTTTCTGGTTGTGTCATTTTGTCAAACACTTTGTTGATTTGGTCTTTTAGGTTGCACTAGGGTTTAATATGGTGATTTATATGTGTGTTTGCAGCAATAATCAAGAATATATAGCAATGGAACATACCTCAACCAGATGCAAGATCAACAACACAAGAGCTAACTCAAAATACCTCAGATCTGATATTATTCATAATAGAAGAAGACCCTGATACAATGGATCTGCAGATCCGATACAATATAGCTAAGAGATCATAGAAAAATGAGGATAATCCTCAATCAATATCAAGAAGAGAATATACAAGCCTCCAAAGGCCACCTGGCTACAACAGATGAATAACAAGATGAGATATGGGCCTTCTGAAGTTCCAAATCCCAAAACTGGATAAGTCACGCCCTGCTGGAAAGCTGAATACCCTCAACAATTCGGCCCTCTTCCTCCTTGGCACCAATAGCAAGCAAAACACTCTAGAAACGTAGATTTGATGTCTAGGAACAAGATAGGATATATCCCTCGCTGAAGAATGAAGCTTGGGCCTTCTCCATGAGTAGATCCACTCCAAGATTGCACCCCTCCTCTTGGAGAACTCATCCCACTCTCCAAATAAATCAATGTTCCATATAAATACTTCCTGGATGAGCCAAGAAGGACGCTATGGTCTCTCCCAAGATAACCCAGTAACTGGAATCTCCAAAACCCTTTCTTCTTGGCCAGAACGAACCGATCTAGCTCCACAAATGCGCCCCCTTTGCTGGAAACCCTTAATGGTGCACTCTCTCTCTCTCTCTCTCTCTCTCTCTCTCTGTACCCGTGGTTGGTGTAGAATCCTTCTGAAGATGCATAGATCTGGTGTAGAATGGTGAGGGAGGAATCTTTCACCTCCGTGACCAAGCTTGGACTAGGTTGGGTGGGATCTTTCACCACCGAGCTGATCTCTAGGGTTTGTTAAGTCAAAACCCTCAAAACCCCCAAGTGCATGGGCTCACTAGCTAGAAACCAGATATCAAGATGATAATCAACATGAATGAGAGAATAGAGGCCCTTGTCTCTCTTTTATCCTTCCTTCTCACCTTGTCTCTCCAAAGTGACTTTACTTTATTTAATTATTAATTAATTAATTAAATCACTTTAATTAATTAATTAACCATTTTACCTCTGAAAAGTACCTTATCTCTCTTTGTGGCTTCCTTGGCCACTGCAAGTCACTTCTCATCATCCCATCCTATAGTGTTGTTCCTCCCGATTCCAATGATCTATTACACTAAGAGGTTCCTCCAAGTATTATGCCCAATATGACCTTCTTAGTGAATTTAATTAACCTATAGCCCAAAATAACTCAAAATCATGGAAATCATCGGAATGCAACGGAACCAACGCCAAGCTATGCGGAATGGATCATAATTATGAAATAAGATGAGCGATGCAAGTCAGACCCCAAAATACCCCACAATAGTCCATGTACTCGCTATAACCTCCATCTGGCTACTCTGGTCATCATAACACTCTATAATATAATGATTTCCCAAGGTCCCTCTTTATATGATAAATTTTAAATTCGTCAAAGCCTTTGGTGAGAGACAAGGCTCAAGAAACAGTTCCATTGAAAATGTTGCTTCCAGACTAACAATTTTTAGTTATCGTTTGGACAACCATGATAGAATCCTTGAACACTGCAATTTTGGAGATGTTTCTCTCTTTTGTTATGCATATACCTTCGTATAAAGTGTAGGCTTCAACAACATTATTTGAAACGCTCCCAAGTCCCCCAAGTGTAAGAGGCTAAAATATTTCCTTCGGGATCAAGAAGACTCTCCCCACACCCGCCACCCCAATCTACTACAAATATTAATATTGACATACAAAGAGACTTATGCTTATATGAAAATGCTCCACATCTAGGGTTTGACAAAGTATTTGTATATCTCTCAACTTTGCAAAGTAGAAGTCCCTTTCCTTTTCTAGGCTACCCATGGACAACTTTAAACCAATGATCTATAAGTCCCTTTCCTTTTCCAGGCTACCCATGGACAACTTTAAGCTAATGATCTATGAGTAGGGAAGCTCAGAAGCATGAAATGCATGATGGGATGCCTAAAGGAGAAAATAGGCAATGACAAACATAAGAAATATTATATATATGCCATTCAATCTTGCATGGTACGCATTTGAATTTGGGTCGGAATGACAAGTGGAACACTGTCAACTAGGACTAAGTGACTTGTAGCTGTAGCTATTATAGTGCGATATGTACAGAACTAGTGTTCCTCATAGTATTCTTTGGGATTGTTCTTGCCCATTTATATATTGCATTTACAACTAGAAGAACATGTTTTATAATAATGATAGTTGAAGTTGTCATTGTTGTCCTCTACATGGTCGTTCATAAGGTGCATCTTATGATGTATTGAATGTAGGGGATGTTAGCTTGCCGCCACCCCTAAAGCCTCTTTATCACATCCCACCTTGATTCAACCACTAGCTTAAACACACATTAAATGAAACTCAAAAAGGTACCATCCCATCCTAAATATAACATAATCACGTCCCACCTTGATCCAACCACTAGCTTAAACACACATTAAATAAAACCCACAAGGTACCATCCCATCCTAAATATGACATAAGGAACCATAGGAAAACTTTAAAAATGGGAAAAATTTCATGTAAAATATAAATATTAACCAAGGCACCCGAAAGTTATATATCCATGGAGGAACATAATAATATAGGCAATTAAAGAAAACTTTCACTATCCTCAAATAAGTTTCAAGAACAGAAAGTGTATGATCTTATTACTTTTCTATCATAAGTGGAGTATGTTTGATGAGTTAAACTCACTAATTACTTACATAACGTAGGTCATAGATATTTTAAATGATTTTATTTGTATGAAGTGGCTCTCTTCTTTAAAAATATATTTATAGTGACAGGGAAAAGGTGTTTATACAATTTGAAATTGTGTTTTATCATGGGAGGGGCTTCCAAATTACCATTCAACCACCATGCTCGCAAATGCTTCTAACTTTACCTTTCAACAAATAGGCACAAGAAGACATCACTTCTTTCATAATGAGTTACATCACTACTTTCATCATGAGTTATTGTAAAAATATTCCAATCATATTTTAAAAGCACACTTTAACATCTAAAATAACTTAAATGTGGGTTTCCAAATTCTCCGACTACACATGTTCTCTTTTATCATGAGTTGTCATAGAAATATTTCAATCATTTTTTAAGAGCACAATTAAACATCTTGAATTCAAAATTCTCCAATCTTGGAGATTGCAAGTGTTCATATAGTGGAAGTTCGACCATCAATTATTGGAATAACTACATTATTCATGTGAACCACATATTTAGTTAAGTAAGAGAGGTGAAATCACAATAATTTAAAAACATAGTTCATAACTTAACCCGGGTTTGCATAATGCATTATAGATTTTAAATGTGAGATAAAATATTTTAGAATGGAACCAATATATATTTTTCTGAGTGGGCTTAAACTATTTGATTGAATTATTTGATTTGATTAAGAGGATATTTTAAAATGTTCAAAAAATAAGTGTATAGGGGTTTATATAACAAAGTTTGGTTGTGCAATAAATATGGAATTATAAGAGATTGGGAAGTAGTTGTGGTTGAAAAAGATTTGAAAATTTAATGGTCCCTCTAGATAAGGATTTTTTTATGGTTTTTTTCCTCAAACAAAATTTTAACTTGGGATAATGGGCAAAAGAGAAATTGTTGTGGCCCTAGTAGGTGTATTCTGCATAAATTTAATAAGGAATCAATAAATTGTTTGTTTGTTGATGTAGGATCATCGCTCCACCTCAGCGACGTGCCAACATTCCAACACATCAACGTGCATTTCAGAGAAGGAGAGGCATTGACCCTCCCATTTTTAAATTTGAAATATGATCCAATACGGATTTTGTATTGTAAGGCTGTAAGAGCCAAGCCATACCTTTGTACAAGTAGTGGACAGAGTTGCCTTAAATGGCTGCTTGTAAACAGGTCTAGATCTGAGTCAGGTCTGGATCATCATTCATGTAATGAGCTCTAGGAGTATGGTGTCTTAACCGAGACAATAATGAAACTAAGGCAGTGGGGAGGATAAGCTCGTAGAGCCCTCTTTTGTAAAGGAGAGAGAGATCTTTGTAGAGAGGTCGGATAGGAGAAGTAGAACTCGAGAGAGGTCTGATAGAAGAAGCAGAACTCAGACTAGAGTTAGGTTAGGAGAACTTGAGAGAAATGGGACTCTGTTGCAGTCCAGTTTTTGTAAATGTCTGTATAGACACACACAGATAATAGAAAAGCAGTTTTTCCTGCACATAGTGTGATTATGTATTTGTGTTCATTATATGTTTTTATGCATTTCATGAATGAATGTGTGAACTGGTGAAGTATTGTATGAGTTTCAATTGTTTCTCGTCTTTGAGTTTCGAGTGCAAGGAGTGCATGTTGTCCGCAAGGAGTGTGTTGACCAAGGTGAGTTAACCTCAGGAAATCTCAGGAGAGATATTGTTGAACCTTCATCAGCAGAAGTGCAAGAAGTGCACAAGAAGAACTTCGTGTTGAGTTCGGAGAGAAACAGAGTTACTGAATACTCTGTAGAAGGAAAAACTTTTCAAGGTGTGCATCAAGCAAGGAGAACGCTAGGAGGCCGAGAAGAATTTCTTTTCAAGAAATCCTTCGATCTGAGTTATCAAAATCTCGAGAACGAAGGAGTGCATGGGAAGTCGAAATCCTTTAAGGATCAAGCTCATAAGGGATAACACTTTTCATAAGTGTTGATGAAATCCAAGAGTCTGACTCGTAGGAGGAGCAAAGGTCGAAACCTTTGGAGGTTGAGTAAATTGAAAAGCTCAGAAGAGATAACGTAAAGAGTGCATAGAAAATGGACTTATTCTAAGTCCTAAAGCTCAGAAGAGATAACTCTTTCAAGAGCATAAGCGAGACCCAAGATAGTCGGGTTCATCGTAGCAGAAAATTCAAAGGTCGAAGCCTTTGAACACCGACAAAATATTCTAAGGCGGAAGAAGTCAATATGTCAAGAGGAGGAGCGACAACAACCGTTTGATTGGTTGTGGAAAGGAACCTAGACCATTAGGTCTACGTCTAGTGAACCAAGGAGAGCACAGAGGAGGAGAACAGATCCCACCCATTGGATTAGAGCGCAGAGTATCAACAATCGTTGGATCCGGACGGAAGTGCACGAGCCTTAATGTTGTGTACATACAGGAGGGTGGACTTGCTAAAATTTTCGAAGTACCAAAGTCATTTGGGACTGTCCATTATCTAGGAGGATGCGTGGCGAAAATCCATTCATTTCGGGGGAAGACGCTCAAGAGGAACGAACGCTCAGAAGTTTGAAACTTTCGAAGCCCGGAGAGCTGGAGGGAATCTGAACTGTCAGATTCAGAGGGACACGCGTCGACAAGTCGTGAGATCAGGAGAAAAATGAGAATGGAATGTTGAAACATCCGAACCCCGAATAGCCGAAGAGTCGAGGGTCATTGATCTGCGAGGAGATAGTTGTCAACAGATCTGAGATTTCAAATAGATGAACTCTGAGAGAAATAAGTGTATAGGAGTTTGAAACTCTCGAAGTCCAAAGAGCCAAAGCGTCGAAGAGCAGAAGAGCTAAAGAGCCGAA
Organism: Picea engelmannii; assembly: GCA_009831015.1. Taxonomy (NCBI): domain Eukaryota; kingdom Viridiplantae; phylum Streptophyta; class Pinopsida; order Pinales; family Pinaceae; genus Picea; species Picea engelmannii. Next base: position 234,043 of record ML788656.1, read on the forward strand.
GCATCGGAGAGTCGAAGGGCCAAACAGCCGAAGAGATATGGACCATTAGATCCAGAGAGACACGTGGCGACAGATCACAAGCTTCAGGTAAGTTGCATTGGGGTTTTAGTTGAAAGTTGAAACTTCTGAAAACCGAAGACCCGAAGTGAATCTGGGTCGTCAGATTAAGAGGGAACGTGGCATGAATGTGTTGACTCCGGGTAAAGACCCGAATTAATCCTCGATCTCCAGATCAAGGGGGAGACACGTGTCAGTGGATTATCAACTTTGAATAAAATCCTTTGGAGGGAGGCGAGAGTTGAGATTCCTGAAGTCCAGAATTCTAAATTGACGAGAGTCGTCGATGTGAAGGTGGACACATGGTGCCAGATCTAAGACTCCGGAGAAAAGCGGAGGAGGAAAGGTTTGAAGACCCGGAGAAGAGATCTCAATCGTTAATCGAGAAGAGAATCAGAGGTTCGTTGATCTAGTTGAGGAGGCCAAAGTCCCGAAGCGGGAGCACAATTGTTGATTGGGGAGGATACGTGCCAACAGATCTTCCACTCTGGAAGATAACCAGTCAACAATGGAGAGGGTTTGAGAATTTAGATTCCCGAAGGCTGGATTCACAGAGGGAATCCTCGCCGTATATTAAGAGGGACAAGTGTCGATAGATCTTCGACTCCGGAACATTATCACATAGGGAAAGACAGGAGTTTGAGATTTGAGATTCCCGAAAGCCGGATCCACGAAGGAGATCCTGGCCATAGGTTCAAGGAGACAGGTGGCAATAGATCGTTAACTCCAGAAGATTGGAGTACGGAGGAAAGCGAGGTTTGAGATTTCAAAAACCCGAAGTCTGGAATCGTGAATAGATTGTATCCGTTGATTTAGGAGGGGCAGATCTGGTATGTGGATTTGGAAGGGGCAGATTTGAAGTGTCAGCTCAGACATACCGTCAAGATCGGGAGATTGACTGTCCCATAGCATTTTCGAGGATTGAAGGTGTGTGGACTTTAACCGGTAATCGTGCAGTCATGTGAGGTCGTCACCTAAGGTCACATGCAAGGAAGGGGCTAGTGAAAAGGAGCTAGTGCTCGCAAAATGAAGAGCACCCAAACAAAGGTCGCGGGTATCACATGACCTACGCCTTAGGAGGAAAAAGGGCCTGTGTAATATTGATTTGGGTTCAGAAGGGATCCCGAAGAGTCGATCTGACTCAGGAGAATTGAAATATCCAGTGACCAGGAGGTCGCAGAACCCCAGGAGGGTAGGGGGGCTACATCATTTGTACATTTCCAATTTGCTAGGGAGATTCGATTATAAACATTAATGTTATCTAATGGCAATAATAAATGGGAGAAGGATTCTCTAAAGATTTATTTTGAGTCTTGGTATAGTGATAAAACTATTAAAGCATAGATAGTTCTTCCCTGTCTTGTGAAGTGGGGGCTTTGACTCTCAATAAACCAAATGATATTCCAAGGGAAATACCTTCTTCCTGCACAAGTGTCTCATAAGATTAGATGTTCCTATAGTGGGAAATGGAAACTTGAAAAATTAAAGCCAACCCACATCCTTCAAAATCTGGTGATCGACAAATCCAAGTCCCAGGGTTTCATCGATGGTGCATGCCAATGAACTCTATGTATTTGTGGGGCAAGGGGGTGCCTTGTTTATAATTGAAAACAACTATGTTTCTTTCAATTATGCAGCGAGTTAGTGGAAAAATAATCTAGCATGATTTTATGCCTTACGGTTATTTTTAAATGTGCCGTGAATTGTGGGATTGATAGGCTTTTGGTAATGGGAGACTCAAAAAAATCCTCATGGAATAGGAAAATGGAAAAAATAAGATTGAAAATTTGGCTCTTCATCCAATCATCCACAAGTTTTCTAAAATAAAGGGACTTTTATCCAATAACCACTTTTACTCATACTTTTCGAGAATTCAATTCTCTATATCAAAATATGCTTTAGATATGTATGTCCGGACTATGCCAAGAACAAAATGAGATACAAACAAAAATATATCAAAAACAAAAAAATATAGTGAAACCCAACTTCTATTAATGGATAAAATAACAGAACATTGTAAAACACAAACTGGCTAGAATGTGGTAGCTTATCTCTGAAGAGAAAGAGATGTTGTCTACGCTTCATTCACAACAAGCTTTACATCACACTCCATTGCATGCTTAAAGGACCTCCTTCACTTCGACTATATGTGAGAGAGTGAGAGGAGAATAATTCCCATGATGCATGTGGGATAAATTGTTCTAAGTTTACAAAATGCCATAGGCATGTAAAACACTAAGACTTCCTCGGAGGTCACCCATCCTAGTACTACTCTATCCCCGTGCTTAACTAGGGAGTTCTACTGGGATCTAGTGCATTAACAATGTAAGAATTACATTAGATTACAAATGGAGATGGCATTACATTACATTTCCCATCAAAAGGGTGAATACCATGGTTTATCAAAACTATAGGCTTGAAAACGTTGATTTAGTGGAGAAGGGGGATGGCCACCAAGATCCACCTGGATCAATCCTCCCCCCTCAGGAAGCAATGGTCCCCATTACGTCAAGTTCCCTCATGAGATGGGGAAACATTTTTTGAATTTAAACTTTGGTGAGCTACTTGCCTTGATGAAGTAGTTGTCCTGCTTGTACTTGGCCCGTGGAAGGATGTCATGAACATGTTGGTGGAGGTGTTGGATCCATTCAACAATTCTAGTTGCATAATCTACCTTGGTTTGAGTGTGGGAGGACTCTATCGGTGAAGATGCAACAAGAAGAGCTATATCAATGGGGGTTAATGGTCGGAACCCCAAGCACACCTGAAAAGGGTGATGGCCAATAGAGCTATGTTGAACATATGGAAGATTCTCATTCTTTGGAAGGGAGCATCTATAGATTGGACCATTGGGTAAGGGAGCACCAGGCACCACTTCAATGGAATGTGAGACGTGGTAGTGCAGAGGCACCCTCGTAGGTGAAGCATAAATATCTTCTTGCTCCTCTACAATCTTATCGACCTGATTCTACTGGATAGAAAGGTCTTGGGTCGAGGTTGTAGTGGTTACAGTGACCTTATGTTCACCTTCTGACCAGATTGTGAAGAGGGAAAACTTTGTGGTCTGAGAGATTACTTTGTGACACTATTTTTTTTAGATCAATGAAGTGGTAGTAGTCATAACTATCTTTGGTACCCTATAGAGTTGACCTCCTAGAGTAACAATAACACTACGAGGCCAAGACTCATAAACAACGTGGCGTTTCCACATATAAGGTTGTCCTAAAATAAAATCATAAAATTTGAGTGGGGCAACATCACACAATACCTCATTTTTGAAGGGATTGATGTTGTAGGACATGCAACACTGTTGGCTGACGTAGATGTCTTGTCCCTGGCTCAACCATACGATGGTGTATGGTTGGGGGTGTGGCATCGTTGGCAACTTCAATCTCTTGACAACCTCAATTGAGATCATGTTCTTATGACTCCCGTTGTCAACAATGAAATGCAGTGGGGTCCCCTTTACCCACATCTGTGAGTGGAAGAGGTGCTCCCCCTCCATAGGCTCTTCTGGTTCTTCTGGTTGTATTTTTGATGGTAGTAGTGGGTTCTGCATCGATGATCCATTTCCCTTTATTGTTCTCCAAATTAGAGTCCGAGTCAGGTTCTGATTCTTTTTCTTTGAGCTTAACCACCAATGACTGTTTTGAGCGACATTCATTAGTTCTGTGCCAAAGGATTTTGTGGAACTTACATCACTTTCCGATGTCTTTCTTAGACTTCCCATCACCCTTCTTAGTTGGTTGCTTGGACTAATTTTCTTGAGATTGAATCTCCTGTACTTGTCCTTTGTTCTGTGAGTTAGGATTGCATTTTCCATGCTTCTATTGTGGTGTATTTGCAAACCTGAACTCCTGCTTACTCCACTGCTTGAATTTCTGCTCAATTTTGATTGCATGTCAATAAGTGGCTCCTAGTGAGGAGATTTCCAAGAAATCCATCTATGTTTGAATGTACCTATGTAGACCATTGTCATACTTGAAAATCAGGTGTCACTTGGAGTCTTTGATACCCAACTTTGAGCTCAAGGTATAAAAGATGTTAGTGTACTTCGACATCGTCTAGTCTCTTTTCTAACGCAGATTCATCCATCACATGTACTAGTCATCATAGTTTCCGACGGGGTAGAATTCCTCCTTGAGGGCATCTACAAAGGCCACTTAAGTGGGTTCTCTCTCGAATGGCGTAGATTCATCCACTGTGTAACTCTCATAGTAACCTTCCCACCAAGCTCTGACATGGGGAAGGGCAACTTTAAGGAACATGAAGGTGATATTTTCGCTCTTAGAATTTTTTTGGACAAAGTAATAACCTTCTAGAAGATTCAACCATTTTTCTAGAGAATCTGCATCTATCTTGCCTTCGAATAAGGGGATATCAAATTTGACTTTTACCTTGACTGGCATTGCACCTCTGAAATGACTGCTTGTCGAAGATGCCTCGACCATCATCGGTAGTGCTGGAGGATTTGAGCAAATTTTTCCATCATCTCGTTCCTCTGTCACGTAAGGGCTTCCTCGAACAACTTCTTGAAAGGATCTCCTTTTCTGTCATCTCTCTTTTCTTCTGCCATGGGAGGTTGCTTGGGATGGAGAGAGTGATTGTCCTCAAGCAAAACTAGCTCGAGACCCAACTCTTTATACCCTGAACTTGTAGGGGACATGCACTCAGAAATGATAAGGAGTAAATTGCTCTGATACCACTGATCCGAACTATGATGAGAACGAAATGAGATACAAACGAAAATATAGCAGAAACACATAAATAAAGTGAAACCCAACTTCTATTAATGAATAAAATAACATAACAATGTAGAACACAAACTGGCTAGAATGGGGTAGCCTATATCTAAAGAGAAAGAGATGCCAACCATGCTCATTCACAATAATCATTACATCACACTCCATTGCATGCTCAAAGGACGTCCTTCACCTTGATTATATATGAGAGAGTGAAAGGAGAATAATTTCCATGATGCATGTGGGATAAATTGGTGCAAGTTTACAAAATTCCATTGGCATGTAAAATACTAGGACTTCTCGAGAGGTCACCCATCCCAATACCACTCTATCCCAAGCGCACTTAATTGGGGATTTCTAATGGGATCTGGTTTAACATTGTATGCATTATGCTACATTACAAATGGAGACGACATTACCTTACATTCCCCATTAAAAGGGTGAATATCATGATTTATCAAAACCACAAGAATATAAACATTGATTTAGTGGAGAAGGTGGATGGCCACCAAGATCTACCTGGATCAATGCAAGAGGGGTTTTTATCAGAACAAAAATTCAAGGACGGAATTTCTTGTCCAACTTCTATCATCTCTCTTTACCAATTTGATACACAAGATACAACTTTAGTTGATTATGATTTTTAAGTCTAGTCTCTAGTCTTTTTACAGTTTTGGTTGTTATCATGAAATGCATGAATACTTTACTGATGTATTTTTAATATGTGCTTTAAGCACAATTTGGAGAACTCAAAGTTTCTCAAGATGACTGTAATTATGTTAGTTTTTCTTTGGACTTTTGTGAGGGACACTTCTTGTAGTTTTTTGCCTCTTGTGGGTTTTCTAGATAGTACTGTGCTAGGACTCTAAAAGTTTCAGTTAGACATGATGATGTGTACTTTGATTTCAACTTTCAAATATCAAATATAATGTTTTTTCATGGAAAAAAAAAATAAAATATTTAGAAGAACATTCACTTGCACAATATATTATAGTACTTTTTTTTGAAGGAAATTTTTGTGGCATTCTCTTGTCTTCCTTGGAATATTTAGATGGAGGATGGTGTCAAATGTCAGCCACAACATTAGTTGGAAATCTCAAGTGACTCGATTGGATTGGAAATTGTGACTTCCCCATTGGCAACATGTCTTTGACTTATGCTCCAACTGATTGAACAAACCCTTAGGGCTATAATATATTATAGTTTACTAGTTACAATAAAATAGTTTTAAAAAAAGGTTATAAGGTTTATGTTGAGCAAAGCTTGAAGTTTTGTCCAACCACAGTTCCAAAATTTCACCCTAATTACCATGTTTATCATAATTACCCCATCATGAATGACATTGTTAAATCTCCCTATTCATTTGTGAATTCTACAAGTTCACAAAAGAATAAAAAAATACTTTAGACATATTTCTTAAATCTGACATAAATCAGGTCTAAAAAGGCATCGATACCTACACCCAAATTTGTGTAGAGCTTGTCTTGAGTCTAGGTCAATTGGATAAGATAGTTTTAGTGTGTGATAATTTTAGAGTGATCTAAGAATTGGATTATGAAACATGAATTTTATATATTGAATTTGTCAAGAAATTGGCCATTTAAAGAATGCTTACCTAAAGGCCAAGGTCTCCCAAGAGATAAAAAGGAAACACAATAAGTCCAGAGATTGAACGAATTTTAAATTAATCCTAATGAGGCACCTCCAAAATATGTTGCATATTAATAAAATCTTAGAACAACGACAAAGGTACCAACCCCTCCATTTGAGGAAAATGACATTGACATGGATCTAGTCATGCTATAAAAGTCAATCCCTTATATATAGGTTATTTGAATTGAAAATACCTTAGCGAGATGAAGAGGCAACACAAATTGGAAAATTCACATATAGAAAGGGAAACAATCCCTTCACTGTATCAGAGGAAGGTTGACAATTGGTTTTCCTAAAGCCTCCACTAACAATAAACTACTTGATTGAGTGGAAAAAAAAGGGAAAAAAATAAACTTTGTGAATGTTCAAGATCCCTAAGAGAAACAACAATGATAAACATATATCTAAAACGTGTAAGATAGTTAAGTTTGACCATGGATATCATTGATCATAGTTGTAATTAGTTATATAAAGTTAACAAAAGGAGTTAAAAGTGAAATATCAAAAAACAATTTGAGGGATTGGAGATTGAAATTCACACTCCAAAATGAATAATTGTGCATGTAAATTCTCTTCTTGGTAATAAAATTCATGGAGTTTTGTTTACCAAGAAAAAAGAGAGGAATACAAAAAATCTATCTTTAAAAATTTAGGGTTAAGAAGGTTTGTGTTATTATTATTATATGACAATCAACATGTTGTTGTTGTTTAGTTTATTAGTGTTACACACTTCACATACATGTTGTTGTGAGGTTTGGTGCATGTCAACATATAAGTCCCAAAATACCATGATCCTTATGCTTGCGGGGGTGTCCACACAGGTAGTGGTCGTCCTAATAACATAATGTTTGATTAGTTGTGGGATGAATATGTGTTATTGATCAATCCCCCTCCCTCTGGGATGTGATGTGTGAGCGCATGTGTGTGAATTTAAACAATAGAATAAAGGTGCATGTGTGAGTTTAAACAATATAATAATAATTAAGATAACAAGCAACTGGATAAGATGTGTTTGATGTCTTGGAATGGTTTGTATGACTTTAAAATCTCCTCTCCTCTTCTGTGCTATCCTATATAGGGTGTGAGGTTTGATCTCTGACAACATATAAGTCCCAATATACCGTGATTCTTATGCCAATCAAACTACTCTGCAACAACTCCCGTCTAACACCAGGAACAGGCGTAGTGTTCTCCTCTAGAAAACAATGGAGAGATGTGTTCTGCGTAGAAGCCACTGTGGGAAAGGAAGGGTCATAATGATCGCACCCACCACCTTTTAATTTGCACAATTCATCCACTGAATTGAAAAGACTCTCCTGCTCCCACACCTCCTCGTCAGCTGCGCCCATGAGGGTGTTGACCTCATGAGCCATTTTGAAAGACCCTCCGACCTTCTAAGAGTCTGCCATTGCAGGGAACAATCATTTCAGAGCTGTAGGGCCATGCCCCGGGATCGATGCCGACTTAAAGAGCAGTAAAGGCTCATTAAAAAAGTTTTAGAAGTCCTTGACAAATCTCTTAGTTGTCGTCCAGTGGTAGTTGGAGATTGCCAACTAGATAGGACAACGCTAAAAGTAGAGAAGCAGTGTGAATCTCTAAAAAACCAAGGCACATAAAACCTCCGACAAAACAACTCTGCCTAACACTAACTTCTAAAAGCCAACTGCTAACAATAGTAACCCTCCATAAAACCTGCATAAACACTCCCTAAACCCTAGCGCTCCTTTGCTTCTATTTTGAACTTGAGTTAGTAAGAAGAGAAAACTCTCATAACTCATCACAACTACTCTAATGGAAGGATCTTGGCTTTTTTCTACTTAGAATATGGTATAACTTGGTTTTGCATTATTGGAATGTATTAAGTGGGATTAAAGGTAGCAAAATGCACTTTCTTAATTGTTTCTTTTTTGGCTTTTTTCTACTTAGAATGTGGTATAACTTGGTTTTGCATTATTGGAATGTATTAAGTGGGATTAAAGGTAACAAAATGCACTTTCTTAGTTGTTTCTTTTTTTGGCTTTTTTCTACTTAGAATGTGGTATAACTTGGTTTTGCATTATTGGAATGGTGAAATCCACTTGTTGATATGGAGTATTTCATGTGTATTAATGTTTTGGACACATTATGAATAAATTTATGACATCAATATTATTGATTTTAATCAATATTATTTATTTCAATCAATTTTTGAATGTGTTGTTTGAACATGTGATGAATTCCTCCTTTTTTGGCAATTCAAAATAAGAGGAGGGAAACAAACAATTTTTCCCCTGAAATCTGAAATCTGATAGGAATATTTTTTTGGATTGATGGAATTGTAGTATTAGAGGCGTGGTACATGGAACACTCAAATCACCCCATTTATGGTGTGGATGATTTTTCCGATGAGTAAAAGTTCTACCTTTTTTCTTCATTTTTTTTCGAAAATTTGAAAATTTGGGCTGTCTTAAAATTGAGCAAAGTTCCTAACATTGGAGTGGAACTCTGGCTTCCAACATAATTCCTACCAAATTTAAGGGCAATTTTTACCACACAAGAGAGGTGATATGAGTGCCCTTTATCCCACGCTGATATTAGATGTTAATGTTGCACAATCCTGTTACCATATAATATCGACGTGGGATAAGGGGCACAATCCTATGTACAACTTGAGTGGGCCTAATGGTTAAGAATATGTGTTTCCTCTTAGGAGGTCACAAGTTCAAATCCAGAGGGGGGTAGAGTCTGTACATGTTGGCTCGTTGTGATAAGGCTAGAAGGGTAGATGACCCCTAGGAAAGGTCCACCCCGATGGGCTTCAGGACGCCTCGACCCTTGCTAAGTCACAAGTTCCTGGTATATCTAGCTTGCAAGCTGTTGGATATACTCTTGGGTTATTTTCCATGGTTAAAAAGAAATATTGCACAATCATATTGTAGTAGGGGTATTTGAGGGTGTTGAATCCATTTATGCATTAAAACCAACGATCTAATCCACAAAAAATTATAGTTTGAATAAATATTAATTAATACAATTCAGATGATAACAAATCGAAAAATCGAAAAAGATTAAAAATATAAATTTTTTTTTTTTGTTTGCTAGTTTATCCGTGACCTGCGGGACTAGCCCGTGACTTGAGAAAACACGACTCGGAGGCATCTAAGCCATCAAAATCACCCGGGGATCACACCCGGCCTGAGCCACACTAACCCTTAACATGACTGGATTTTTTGTTCCCACAGGTTTCGAACCGGTAACTTAACATCACAGAGTGCCTTAACAACACACTCTATCATCGCTACACCTCGGAGACTAAAAATATAAAAAGTTAAACCTTCTTCATTTTCAAATATTTTGAGCTATATTTCCTTCACCAAATTCTAACCCAACTTCATAAGAAAATGTACATTTCACCAAATTCTAACCCAACTTCATAAGAAAATGTACATTTCATTGACTAATAATCCTTCCAATAAGAGTGCCTTAAAAGTTAATAAAAGAGCCCCTCAAAGTCAACTAAGAAATGTGAAGTCTAAATAAAATCCTTCACGTAGAAGTAAATAGTTTAAGAAACATAATATTGATCACATTAAAGTTGATGTTAAATAGTTAACAAGAAGCAAAAACTAATCCCTGTTCCGAATACTAGGAACTCTTGGTCGCCTTCCTAACCTCTTACAAGTCTCTTGTTGCATGTTTGAAATTCTCAACGCATTCAGGGCAGGGCTCCCTTGGTGAATCTCGTTTTAGAGAGATTCATTGAAGGAGTTCTGTGAGCCCTAGGCCCTTGCAACTCTGGTTGCCTGTGTGGACTTCTTAACAAACAAGTCTAGGCCTCGGTGAATCTCGATTTAGAGAGATTCATTGGAGGAGTTCTGTGAGCCTGAGGCCCTTACAACTCTGTGGTTCCGTGTGTGAACTTCTCAACAAACAGGTCTAGGCCCCCCTTGGGAGTCTCTTTTTGGAGAGATTCGTCAGGGAGTTCTGTGGGCCTTTGTGCTGTTGCATAACAAGTGTCCTGTTCAATCAATCAAGAAAAAGGTCGACATTGCAACGCAAAAGGCCGAGGATGGGATTGGTACGGGGTTCGAGGAATGGGACTAGTTATTCCCAACCACTGTACACATTCATTATATTTATTGTCATAATTCTATCTTCTCACATATTCCATTGCTTTGAAATTGTTGTGGCTTCCAAGGCCAACAGAACCTCGCAGGTTACATCACAAACCCTAATAAATATCTCACCAGACTGCCATTTCTTTCTTGTTGTTTGCAAATACTAAATACTGACGGCAGATGCGTTTATGGTGTTGTTGTTCCAGCCAAATTGCAGCAGGGCGTGCGTTGTGCAGGACTGTAATTGTAAGCAGCCCGCCTTCTCATCTATTGCAAATCCGATCACAATTTTCTAACCATATCCTAACCTGAATGCATGCCTTTTTCTTTTTCTCGTAAATTCACAGCTCTTGGAATTCGATATGGGAAATACTGTGGCGTTGGATGGACCGGCTGCCCCGGAGAGGAGCCCTGCGACGATCTCGATGCATGCTGCAAACTCCATGACGAATGCGTTGAGAAAAAAGGTCAGGCCGCTCTGTATTTGCAATATCTGCTTCGTCGGCGTTTTTTTAAAACTAAATTTAATAGCCATCGAATATGTTTAAAAGATTGTGAAATTTATTTGCTCCAGAACAACTCGAGGACAGCCATTGACAAAAGATGAGTCTTAGGTTTAGGTTTAAGCCTAAGCTATGGCGGTGCCCTTTAGATGCTGCAGTGTTTCCTTCCGAAACGCGTCTTGCCTAATTTTTAGCTGTTGAGATGGAACTACATCATTATTTTTTGTAAATTATAAACTAAATACTCTAATAAGGCTACCTGGCAAGATTGCACAAATAAACACCATCTTAAACTCTGGGCAAGATGCTTCCAGAGTCTTAATTATTGAGCATCACCACTTACACTTTTTGACATTTAGAGGCACTGCAACGCCTCAGCCCCGGAGAGGCAAACCTGTCAAATTTTTCGAGGAAACCGGAGGGACAAACCTGCCACTATTTAAGAATCAAATCCAGATGGGGTTGTAACAGTACCCCGCTCTGTCTGACCCAGCTAGATTCTTGTGGTTAATTAATGCAATCTTTGTATTGAAAGTTGTATAATTCTTCAGGAATTCAGTGAAAACAGCCATGTTAACGACAAAGTTAGCTAAATTTGAGTATCTTTTACTGAGTTTTTGTGCGGGACTTAGGGCTGCGCTTAACATACCTGTATAGTTAAGACCTGTATAGTACAGTCTGAGTGGGCCTAATGGTTAAGAACATGTGTTCCCTCTTAAGAGGTCACAGGTTCAAATCCAGAGGGGAGTAGGGTATGTATACCTTCGTAGACCTTACCAGTCAAATCGCTGGGCGGGGGGGTCTCTTGTCCCACAAACAAGGGGGTCTCATACACCAATTTGGTGTGCTGGCTTGGCCGTGACCTTAAAAATAGATTATTATTATTATTATTATAACCAAATAAAGTACTTTTAATAATGCAGAATGAATTAAAGCAGATTTACCGCATCTAAAATACTAAAAGTAAATTGAAAGGTAGTTTAAAAACAAGCAATAAAATACATTCTTTAAGGCTATTTTGCAGAGATTTGTATCTGTAAGTAAATATCTTAGAATGGGTTCAGAGTTACCAGAGACAACTTGGAAAATGACCATGCAAGGCCAAAGAGTAAGTTTAACTCAGGATTGAGAAAAACTCAAGAGTTGACTTTAGACATAAATTAGAATAATAAAAAAACACTAAATTTCAAGAAACAAAGAAAAATTAATGTTTTTTTTGTTGTTGCGATTTATGTCTTTTATATACAGAATTGAAGATGCAGATTCAAGATTGTTGGAGAAATTTCTATTTTCGACACACTAGTTTAGTGGGAGTTAACTGACTAGTTCTATTTTAGACTTTCTATTTTTACCATCACTATTATGCATGCATGCATTCCTAAGGAAAGCTAACTGTTTGATTGTTTTTTTTAATTATGGAATGTTCTGCCCTATATATGAGTGTATTCCACTCATTCATTGTATCATATTGATCATCACAATGATCAATCATTCATTCATTGATCAACTCATTGGAGTAGTTTGAATATATTTTCTTATTCTTCCATATTGAATCTCTCATCCTTTCTTGATAAGCTTTGTTTGTACTTGCTTTAGCTAGATCTCTTGTGTAGGTTTTGATGAAAAATTGACATGGTATCAGAGTTAAGCTGCTTGGAGCAAGCCAGACAAGCTAGAGAATAAGAGAAATCAGAGTTTTGGCGAGCATAATC
>ML788656.1:270445-284919 GCA_009831015.1 Picea engelmannii
CCCATGAGGGTTTCCCAGGATAAATGATGTGTCTCTTGTGATTGTGTATTTCTCAGTGATCATATTTATGCTATGGTTATCTAATGAAATGAAAAGAAACCTAATAATAGCTTAAACCTTAACAATATATAGGGAAGAACATTCCATAATTAAGAAAAGCAATCAAGCAGTTAGCTTTCCTTAGGAATGCATGCATGCATAATAGTGATGGTAAAAATAGAAAGTCTAAAATAGAACTAGTTAGTTAACTCCCACTGAACTAGTGTGTCGAAAATAGAAATTTCTCCAACACCCCCCCTGAACATCGCTATGGAGTAAAAAATGAGTCCCGACAACTAGGCCATATTAGGTACTCATGTACAATGCAACTAATGAACACTGAATAAAAATGAGGAAAGAAGAAAAACATGGGAACAAAACCCCCCCTCAAAAGACAATGCATCAAAAGAAGAAAAGAACAAATGAGATCCACCATGTGGCAGGTAGACAGTCTCCAAAACCAAGAAAAAATGACAAGTCAATGAAGCATGATCTGATGATGACAGATCATAATCTGCTTCAATGAGTGTGTTGTAGTTGATACGAGTTGACAACAATCAAATCTCTCCAAACATTAAGGCGCTAGCTTACACCAAGATGGTTAGGCTAGTCAGAGTGCCTCCAAAACATAGAAGAAAACACCATAAAAGTCATCAAAATAGTGGTGAATGGAACTGTAAAGGAGACATAATCAGTCAAGTCAAGAGCAATGAGAATGGTTCCCATGTATCATGGATGAAACACATTTGTAAGATGTTCTCAAACAGTTGCTCAAATGCTGCCATGACCAATCATCAAGCCAACCACAAATAATCCTTGGAGTTGGTACCTTGCCAAGATGTTGTCGTGTACGCCTCTTCATCAATGAGTTGAAAGAAGAGGAACTGACAAAAGGTTGAGGATACCTGAAAGGAAGACAACATTGTCTCTGATCAGGATGTCGAGGATGTCGATATGTGGAGGATGTAGACCTTGTAGCTATTGTTGAAGAGTATGTTGTTGCCAAAAACTCTGATGCTTGGTGTTGAAGAGTCTGATAATGGCAACTCTAATGCTAAGGTTGGTGTCGAATCTGGTTGTGAAAGCTCTGAATTTGTATCAATAAGAGATGTAGGTGGTGGTTGTTGCAATTCAAAAATAGAAGAGTCATCTTGTGTGATGGACTCTTGTGATTGAACAAATTGAGTTTTAATGGCTGAAATATCGAGACAACTTGCTACTGGCAATGAAGTCCCAACAAAACCAAGTCCCGCTTTTACTAGTCTCATCACAGGCTGAATTGGATGTACAATCCCCTGTCCATTCTTACCAAGGCCACCACCAATGTATCCCATCTTATGCATCAATTTTGACCCAAAACCACGAGTGTGCAACTCAAAAGTTGGTGAAGGAAGCTCAATAGTACTTAGCAATGCAGCAGCGGCATCAGAAACAAGACACTGTTGCAGATCTTTCTACAAACAAGCAATAATATCTTCCTTCTCTTTTAAATTAGCCAAAAAATGCTCATTGAGAAGAGTGAATTTCTCCTTCATCTCATTAATGCGGGTGGTCCAAGTATCAACTTGAGCTTCTTGATCCTCCATTAGACTCCCAATGAGTCCAGAATCCCTGGAAAAATAGGTACACATGTTTTGAAGACAAATATTGGATCTCTCTTGTTCACCTCAAAGTTTGCTAACTTCTTTGACAAGTTTTAGATTCAGACTCTGAAGGGTCAATATAACTGCATCTTTTTCCTCCATTACAATGATTCTCTCCCAACTGAATCTGAGAAACCCCTAAAATTTTACTCTCAATCTGCAAGTGAAAAAATTGAGAAATCACTACAGAATGGGCACATCAAATGGAAAATTTGTATCAGTTTCAGGAGGCGATCTTTCGGCTTCCTTTCTGAGCAAACAGTGAGGAATTTCGCCAAACGGTTGAAACCAACTTGCAGAATTGGTCGATTTACTTTTCATGTGGGCCATTTCCTCAGAAAGTTAATATTTTGAGAGCAATCACTGCAAAAATGGGCACTTTAAATGGAAAATTCGTATCAATTTGAGGAGGCAATCTTTTGGCTTCCTTTCTGAGCAAACGGTAAGGAATTTCACCAAATGGTTGAAAAACCACTTGCAGAATGGGTCGATTTACTTCTCACACGGGCCGTTTCCTCAGAAAGTTAATATTTTGAGAGAAATCACTGCAAAAAGGTCAGTTTAAATGGAAAATTTGTATCTGTTTCAAGAGACAATCTTTCGACTTCCTTTCTGAGCAAACGGTGAGGAATTTCGCCAAATCGTTGAAAACCCACTTGCAGAATGAATCGATTTACTCTTGCGAGCCGATTTCTCATAAAGTTAATATTTTTGGAGAAATCACTACAAAAAGGTCATTTTAAATGAAAAATTCATATCAGTTTCAGGAGACAATCTTTCGGCTTCCTTTCTGAGCAAACGGTGCGGAATTTCGCCAAACGGTTGAAAACCCACTTGCAGAATGGGTCGATTTACTTCTCTCGTGGGTTGTTTCCTCAGAAAGTTAATATTTTGGAAGAACTCTCTTAGTCTTTTACACGGATTATGCTCGCCAAAACTCTGATTTCTCTTATTCTCTAGCTTGTCTGGCTTGCTCCAAGCAGCTTAACTCTGATACCATGTCAATTTTTCATCAAAACCTACACAAGAGATCTAGCTAAAGCAAGTACAAACAAAGCTTATCAAGAAAGGATGAGAGATTCAATATGGAAGAATAAGAAAATATATTCAAACTACTCCAATGAGTTGATCAATGAATGAATGATTGATCATTGTGATGATCAATATGATACAATGAATGAGTGGAATACACTCATATATAGGGCAGAACATTCCATAATTAAAAAAAACAATCAAACAGTTAGCTTTCCTTAGGAATGCATGCATGCATAATAGTGATGGTAAAAATAGAAAGTCTAAAATAGAACTAGTCAGTTAACTCCCACTAAACTAGTGTGTCGAAAATAGAAATTTCTCCAACAATCTTGAATCTGCATCTTCAATTCTGTATATAAAAGACATAAATCGCAACAACAAAAAAAACATTAATTTTTCTTTGTTTCTTGAAATTTAGTGTTTTTTTATTATTCTAATTTATGTCTAAAGTCAACTCTTGAGTTTTTCTCAATCCTGAGTTAAACTTACTCTTTGGCCTTGCATGGTCATTTTCCAAGTTGTCTCTGGTAACTCTGAACCCATTCTAAGATATTTACTTACAGATACAAATCTCTGCAAAATAGCCTTAAAGAATGTATTTTATTGCTTGTTTTTAAACTACCTTTCAATTTACTTTTAGTATTTTAGATGCGGTAAATCTGCTTTAATTCATTCTGCATTATTAAAAGTACTTTATTTGGTTATAATAATAATAATAATAATCTATTTTTAAGGTCACGGCCAAGCCAGCACACCAAATTGGTGTATGAGACCCCCTTGTTTGTGGGACAAGAGACCCCCCCGCCCAGCGATTTGACTGGTAAGGTCTACGAAGGTATACATACCCTACTCCCCTCTGGATTTGAACCTGTGACCTCTTAAGAGGGAACACATGTTCTTAACCATTAGGCCCACTCAGACTGTACTATACAGGTCTTAACTATACAGGTATGTTAAGCGCAGCCCTAAGTCCCGCACAAAAACTCAGTAAAAGATACTCAAATTTAGCTAACTTTGTCGTTAACATGGCTGTTTTCACTGAATTCCTGAAGAATTATACAACTTTCAATACAAAGATTGCATTAATTAACCACAAGAATCTAGCTGGGTCAGACAGAGCGGGGTACTGTTACAACCCCATCTGGATTTGATTCTTAAATAGTGGCAGGTTTGTCCCTCCGGTTTCCTCGAAAAATTTGACAGGTTTGCCTCTCCGGGGCTGAGGCGTTGCAGTGCCTCTAAATGTCAAAAAGTGTAAGTGGTGATGCTCAATAATTAAGACTCTGGAAGCATCTTGCCCAGAGTTTAAGATGGTGTTTATTTGTGCAATCTTGCCAGGTAGCCTTATTAGAGTATTTAGTTTATAATTTACAAAAAATAATGATGTAGTTCCATCTCAACAGCTAAAAATTAGGCAAGACGCGTTTCGGAAGGAAACACTGCAGCATCTAAAGGGCACCGCCATAGCTTAGGCTTAAACCTAAACCTAAGACTCATCTTTTGTCAATGGCTGTCCTCGAGTTGTTCTGGAGCAAATAAATTTCACAATCTTTTAAACATATTCGATGGCTATTAAATTTAGTTTTAAAAAAACGCCGACGAAGCAGATATTGCAAATACAGAGCGGCCTGACCTTTTTTCTCAACGCATTCGTCATGGAGTTTGCAGCATGCATCGAGATCGTCGCAGGGCTCCTCTCCGGGGCAGCCGGTCCATCCAACGCCACAGTATTTCCCATATCGAATTCCAAGAGCTGTGAATTTACGAGAAAAAGAAAAAGGCATGCATTCAGGTTAGGATATGGTTAGAAAATTGTGATCGGATTTGCAATAGATGAGAAGGCGGGCTGCTTACAATTACAGTCCTGCACAACGCACGCCCTGCTGCAATTTGGCTGGAACAACAACACCATAAACGCATCTGCCGTCAGTATTTAGTATTTGCAAACAACAAGAAAGAAATGGCAGTCTGGTGAGATATTTATTAGGGTTTGTGATGTAACCTGCGAGGTTCTGTTGGCCTTGGAAGCCACAACAATTTCAAAGCAATGGAATATGTGAGAAGATAGAATTATGACAATAAATATAATGAATGTGTACAGTGGTTGGGAATAACTAGTCCCATTCCTCGAACCCCGTACCAATCCCATCCTCGGCCTTTTGCGTTGCAAAGTCGACCTTTTCCTTGATTGATTGAACAGGAGACTTGTTATGTAACAGCACAAAGGCCCACAGAACTCCCGGACGAATCTCTCCAAAAAGAGACTCCCAAGGGGGGCCTAGACCTGTTTTGTTGAGAAGTCCACACACGGAACCACAGAGTTGTAAGGGCCTCAGGCTCACAGAACTCCTCCAATGAATCTCTCTAAATCGAGATTCACCGAGGCCTAGACCTGTTTGTTAAGAAGTCCACACAAGCAACCACAGAGTTGCAAGGGCCTAAGGCTCACAGAACTCCTTCAATGAATCTCTCTAAAACGAGATTCACCAAGGGAGCCCTGCCCTGAATGCGTTGAGAATTTCAAACATGCAACAAGAGACTTGTAAGGGCTTAGGAAGGCGACCAAGAGTTCCTAGTATTCGGAACAGGGATTTGTTTTTGCTTCTTGTTAACTATTTAACATCAACTTTAATGTGATCAATATTATGTTTCTTAAAATATTTATTTCTACGTGAAGGATTTTATTTAGACTTCACATTTCTTAGTTGACTTTGAGGGGCTCTTTTATTAACTTTTAAGGCACTCTTATTTGAAGGATAATTAGTCAATGAAATGTACATTTTCTTATGAAGTTGGGTTAGAATTTGGTGAAATGTACATTTTCTTATGAAGTTGGGTTAGAATTTGGTGAAGGAAATATAGCTCAAAAAATTTGAAAATGAAGAAGGTTTAACTTTTTATATTTTTGGTCTCCGAGGTGTAGCGGTGACGGAGTATGGTGTTACGGTACTCTGTGATGTTAAGTTACCGGTTCGAAACCTGTGGGAACAAAAAATATAGTCATGTTAAGGGTTAGTGTGGCTCAGGCCGGATGTGATCCCCGGGTGATTTTGACGGCTTAGATACCTCCGAGTCGTGTTTTCTCAAGTCACAGGCTAGTCCCGCAGGTCACGGATAAACTAACAANTATATATATATATATATATATATATATATATATTATCTTTTTCGATTTTTTGATTTGTTATCATATGAATTCTATTAATTAATATTTATTCAAACTATAATTTTTGGTGGATTAGATCGTTGGTTTTAATGCATAAATGGATTCAACACCCTCAAATACCCCTACTACAATATGATTGTGCAATATTTCTTTTTAACCATGGGAAATAACCCAAGAGTATATCCAACAGCTTGCAAGCCAGATATACCAGGAACTTGTGACTTAGCAAGGGTCGAGGCGTCCTGAAGCCCATCGGGGTGGACCTTTCCCAGGGGTCATCTACCCTTCTAGCCTTATCACAACGAGCCAACATGTACAAACTCTACCCCCCTCTGGATTTGAACTTGTGACCTCCTAAGAGGAAACATGTATTCTTAACCATTAGGCCCACTCAAGTTGTACATAGGATTGTGCCCCTTATCCCACGTCGATATTATATGGTAATAGGATTGTGCAACATTAACATCTAATATCAGTGTGGGATAAAGGGCACTCATATCACCTCTCTTGTGTGGTAAAAATTGCCCTTAAATTTGGTAGGAATTATGTTGGAAGCCAGAGTTCCACTCCAATGTTAGGAACTTTGCTCATGAAACTTTGTCCTTGGGGGTTTTGGTCAATTTTAAGACAGCCCAGATTGTCAAATTTTCGAAAAAAAATGAAGAAAAAAGGTAGAACTTTTACTCGTCGGAAAAATCATCCACACCATAAATAGGGTGATTTGAGTGTTCCATGTACCACGCCTCTAATACTACAATTCCATCAATCCAAAAAAATATTCCTATCAGATTTCAGATTTCAGGGGAAAAATTGTTTGTTTCCCTCCTCTTATTTTGAGTTGCCAAAAAAGGACGAATTCATCACATGTTCAAACAACACATTCAAAAATTGATTGAAATAAACAATATTGATTAAAATCAATAATATTGATGTCATAAATTTATTCATAATGTGTCCAAATCATTAATACACATGCAATACTCCATATCAACAAGTGGATTTCACCATTCCAATAATGCAAAACCAAGTTATACCACATTCTAAGTAGAAAAAAGCCAAAAAAAAAATAAAAATAAATAAATAAATAAATAAAAGAAACAACTAAGAAAGTGCATTTTGTTACCTTTAATCCCACTTAATACATTCCAATAATGCAAAACCAAGTTATACCACATTCTAAGTAGAAAAAAGCCAAAATAGAAACAACTAATAAAGTGCATTTTGCTACCTTTAATCCCACTTAATACATTCTAATAATGCAAACCAAGTTATACCACATTCTAAGTAGAAAAAAGCCAAGATCTTTCCATTAGAGTAGTTGTGATGAGTTATGAGAGTTTTATCTTCTTACTAACTCAAGTTCAAAATAGAAGCAAAGGAGCGCTAGGGTTTAGGGAGTGTTTATGCAGGTTTTATGGAGGGTTACTATTGTTAGCGGTTGGCTTTTAGAAGTTAGTGTTAGGCAAAGTTGTTTTGTCAGAGGTTTTATGTGCCTTGGTTTTTTAGAGATTCACACTGCTTCTCTACTTTTAGCACTGTCCTATCTAGTTGGCAATCTCCAACTACCACTGGATGACAACTGAGAGATTTGTCAGGGACTTCTAAAACTTTTTTAATGAGCCTTTACTGCTCTTTAAGTTGGCATCGATCCCGGGGTATGGCCCTACAGCTATGAAATGATTGTTTCCTGCGATGGCAGACTCTTAGAAGGTCTGAGGGTCTTTCGAAATGGCTCATGAGGTCAGTGCCCTCATGGGCGCAACTGACGAGGAGGTGTGGGAGCAGGAGGGTCTTTTCAATTCGGTGGATGAACTGTGCAAATTAAAAGGTGGTGGGTGCAATCATTATGACCCTTCCTTTCCTACAGTGGCTTCTACGCAGAACACATCTCTCCATTGTTTTCCAGAGGAGAACACTACGCCTTTTCCTGGTGTTAAACGGGAGTTGTTGCAGAGTAGTTTGATTGGCATAAGAATAACGGTATATTGGGACTTATATGTTGTCACAGATCAAACCTCACACCCTATATAGGATAGCACAAAAGAGGAGAGGAGATTTTAAAGTCATACAAACTATTCCAAGACATCAAACACAGCTTATCTAGTTGCTTATTATCTTAATTATTATTATATTGTTTAAATTCACACATGCACCCTTATTCTATTGTTTAAATTCACACACATGCGCTCACACATCACATCCCAGAGGGAGGGGGATTGATAAAGAACACATATTCATCCCACAACTAATCAAACATTATGTTATTAGGACGACCACTACCTCTGTGGACACCCCCGCAAGCATAAGGATCATGGTATTTTGGGACTTATATGTTGACATGCACCAAACCTCACAACAACATGTATGTGAAGTGTGTAACACTAATAAACTAAACAACAACAACATGTTGATTGTCATATAATAATAATAACACAAACCTTCTTAACCCTAAATTTTTAAAGATAGATTTTTTGTAATCCTCTCTTTTTTCTTAGTAAACAAAACTCCATGAATTTTATTACCAAGAAGAGAATTTACATGTACAATT
Organism: Picea engelmannii; assembly: GCA_009831015.1. NCBI lineage: Eukaryota > Viridiplantae > Streptophyta > Pinopsida > Pinales > Pinaceae > Picea > Picea engelmannii. The sequence goes on from ML788656.1 coordinate 278,877, forward strand.
ATTCATTTTGGAGTGTGAATTTCAATCTCCAATCCCTCAATTTTTTTTTTTTTATATTTCACTTTTAACTCCTTTTGTTAACTTTATATATCTAATTACAACTATGATCAATGATATCCATGGTCCAACTTAACTATCTTACACGTTTTAGAGATATGTTTATCATTGTTGCTTCTCTTAGGGATCTTGAACATTCACAAAGTTTATTTTTTTCCACTCAATCAAGTAGTTTATTGTTTGTGGAGGCTTTAGGAAAACCAATTGTCAACCTTCCTCTGATACAGTGAAGGGATTGTTTCCCTTTCTAAATGTGAATTTTCCAATTTGTGTTGCCTCTTCATCTTGCTAAGGTATTTTCAATTCAAATAACCTATATATAAGGGATTGACTTTTATAGCATGACTAGATCCATGTCAATGTCATTTTCCTCAAATGGAGGGGTTGGTACCTTTGTCATTGTTCTAAGATTTTATTAATATGCAACATATTTTGGAGGTGCCTCATTAGGATTAATTTAAAATTCGTTCAGTCTCCGGACTTATTGTGTTTCCTTTTTTTCTCTTGGGAGACCCCAGCCTTTAGGTAAGCATTCTTTAGATGGCCAATCTCTTAACAAATTCAATAGATAAAATTCATGTTTCATAATCCAATTCTTAGATCACTCTAAAATTATCACACTCTAAAACTATCTTATCCAATTGACCTAGACTCAAGACAAGATCTACACAAATTTGGGTGTAGGTATCGATGCCTTTTTAGACTTGATTTATGTTAGATTTAAGAAATATGTCTAAAGTATTTTTTTATTCTTTTGTGAACTTGTAGAATTCACGAATGAATAGGGAGATTTGACAATCTCATTCATGATGGGGTAATTATGATAAACATGGTAATTAGGGTGAAATTTTGGAACTGTGGTTTGACAAAACTTCAAGCTTTGCTCAACATAAACCTTATAACCTTTTTTTAAAACTATTTTATTGTAACTAGTAAACTATAATATATTATAGCCCTAAGGGTTTGTTCAATCAGTTGGACCATGAGTCAAAGACATGTTGCCAATGGGGACGTCACAATTTCCAATCCAATCAAGTCACTTGAGATTTCCAACTAATGTTGTGGCTAACATTTGACACCATCCTCCATCTAAATATTCCAAGGAAGACAAGAGAATGCCACAAAAATTTCCTTCAAAAAAAAGTACTATAATATATTGTGCAAGTGAATGTTCTTCTAAATATTTTATTTATTTTTTTCCATGAAAAAACATTATATTTGATATTTCAAAATTGAAATCAAAGTACACATCATCGTGTCTAATTGAAACTTTTAGAGTCCTAGCACAGTACTATCTATAAAACCCACAAGAGGCAAAAAAATACAAGTTTCCCTCACAGAAGTCCAAAGAAAAACTAACATAATTACAGTCATCTTGAGAAACTTTGAGTTCTCCAAATTGTGCTTAAAGAACATATTAAAAATACATTAGTAAAGTATTCATGCATTTCATGCTAACAACCAAAACTGTAAAAAGACTAGAGACTAGACTTAAAAATCATAATCAACTAAAGTTGTATCCTGTGTATCAAATTGGTAAAGAGAGATGATAGAAGTTGGACAAGAAATTCCACCCTTGAATTTTTGTTCTGATAAAAACCCCTCTTGCATTGATCCAGGTAGATCTTGGTGGCCATCCACCTTCTCCACTAAATCAATGTTTATATTCTTGTGGTTTTGATAAATCATGATATTCACCCTTTTGATGGGGAATGTAAGGTCGTGTCGTCTCCATTTGTAATGTAGCATAATGCATACAATGTTAATGCACCAGATCCCAATAGAAATCCCCAATTAAGTGCGCTTGGGATAGAGTAGTATTGGGATGGGTGACCTCTCGGGAGATCCTAGTATTTTACATGCCTATGGAATTTTGTAAACTTACAACAATTTATCCCACACTCTCTCATATATAATCAAGGTGAAGGAGGTCCTTTGAGCATGCAATGGAGTGTGATGTAATGATTATTGTGAATGAGCATGGTTGGCATCTCTCTCTCTTTAGAGATAAGCTACCCCATTCTAGCCAGTTTGTGTTCTACATTGTTATGTTATTTTATTCATTAATAGAAGTTGGGTTTCACTTTATTTATGTGTTTCTGCTATATTTTCGTTTGTATCTCATTTCGTTCTCATCATAGTTCGGATCAATGGTATCGGAGCAATTTACTCCTTATCATTTCTGAGTGCATGTCCCCTACGAGTTCAGGGTATAAAGAGTTGGGTCTCGAGCTAGTTTTGCTTGAGGACAATCACTCTCTCCATCCCAAGCAACCTCCCATGGCAGAAGAAAAGAGAGATGATAGAAAAGGAGATCCTTTCAAGAAGTTGTTCAAGGAAGCCCTTACGTAACAGAGGAACGAGATGATGGACAAATTTGCTCAGATCCTCCAACACTACCAATGATGGTCGAGGCATCTTCGACAAGCAGTCATTTCGGAGGTGCAATGCCCTTCAAGGTAAAAGTCAAATTTGATATCCCCTTATTCGAAGGTGAGATAGATGCAGATGCTCTAGAAAAATGGTTGAATCTTCTAGAAGGTTATAATAATAATAATAATAATAATAATAATAATAATAATAATCTATTTTTAAGGTCACAGCCAAGCCAACACACCAAATTGGTGTATGAGACCCCCTTGTTTGTGGAACAAAGGACCCCCCTCCACCCAGCGATTTGACTAGTAATGTCTACGAAGGTATACATACCCTACCCCCTTTGGATTTGAACCTATGACCTCTTAAGAGGAAACATGTGTTCTTAACCATTAGGCCCACTTAGGCTGTATAAAGTTTCTAAGAGCGAAAATATCACCTTCGTGTTCCTTAAAGTTGCCCTTCCCCATGTCAGAGCTTGGTGGGAAGGTTACTATGAGAGTTACACAATGGATGAATCTACGTCATTTGAGAGAGAACCCACTTAGGCGGCCTTTGTAGATGCCCTCAAGGAGGAATTCTACCCCGTCGGAAACTATGATGACCAGTACATGAGATGGATGAATCCACGTTAGAAAAGAGACTAGATGGTGTCGGAGTACACTAACATCTTTCATACCTTGAGCTCAAATTTGGGTATCAAAGACTCCTAGTGACACCTGGTTTTCAAGTACGACAATGGTCTACATAGGTACATTCAAACATAGATGGATTTCTTGGAAATCTCCTCAATAGGAGCCACTTATTGACATGCAGTCAAAATTGAGCAGAAATTCAAGCAGTGGAGTAAGCAGGAGTTTGGGTTTGCAAATACACCACAATAGAAGCATGGAAAATGCAACCCTAACTCAAAGAACAAAAGACAAATCCAGAAGATTCAATCTCAAGAAAATTAGTCCAAGTAACCAACTAAGAAGGGTGATGGGAAGTCTAAGAAAGACATCGGAAAGTGATGTAAGTTCCACAAAATCCCTTGGCACAGAACTGATGAATGTTGCTCAAAACAGTCATTGGTGGTTGAGTTCAAAGAAAAAGAATCAGAACCTGACTCGGACTCTGATTCAGAGAACAATAAAGGGAAATGGATCATCGATGCAGAACCCATTACTACCATAAAAAATACAACCAGAAGAACCGAAAGAGCCTATGGAGGGGGAGCACCTCTTCCACTCGCAGATGTGAGTAAAGGGGGGCTCACTGCATTTCATTGTTGACAGCGGGAGTCATAAGAACATGATCTCAACTGAGGTTGTCAAGAGATTGAAGTTGCCAACGATGTCACACCCCCAACCATACAATATCAGATGGTTGAGCCAGGGACAAGACATCTACGTCAGCCAACAGTGTCGCATGTCCTACAACATCAATCCCTTCAAAAATGAGGTATTGTGTGATGTTGCCCCACTCAAATTTTATGATTTTATTTTAGAACAACCTTATATGTGGAAATGCCACGTTGTTTATGAGTCTTGGCCTCGTAGTGTCATTGTTACTCTGGGAGGTCAGCTCTATAGGGTACCAAAGGTAGTTATGAGTACTACCACTTCATTGATCTCAAAAAAATAGTGTCGCAAAGTAATCTCTCAGACCACAAAGTTTTCCCTCTTCACAACCTGGTCAGAAGGTGAACATAAGGTCACTGTAACCACTACAACCTCGAACCAAGACCTTTCTATCCAGTAGAATCAGGTCGATAAGCTTGTAGAGGAGCACAAAGATATTCATGCTTCACCTACGAGGGTGCCTTTGCACTACCACATCTCACATTCCATTGAAGTGGTGCCTGGTGCTCACTTACCCAATGGTCCAATCTATAGATGCTCCCTTCCAAAGAATGAGAATCTTCCATATGTTCAACATAGCTCTATTGGCCATCACCCTTTTCAAGTGTGCTTGGGGTTCCAACCATTAACCCCCATTGATATAGATCTTCTTGTTGCATCGTCACCGACAGAGTCCTCCCACACTCAAACCAAGGTAGATCATGCAGTTATATTTGTTGAACGGATCCAACACCTCCACCAACATGTTCATGACATCCCTCCACGGGCCAAGTACAAGCAGGACAACTACTTCATCAAGGCAAGTAGCTCACCAAAGTTTAAATTCAAAAAATGTTTCCCCATCTCACGAGCGAACTTGACGTAATGGGGACCATTGCTTCCTGAGGGGGGAGGATTGATCCAGGTGGATCTTGGTGGCCATCCCCCTTCTCCACTAAATCAACATTTTCGAGCCTATAGTTTTGATAAACCATGGTATTCACCCTTTTGATGGGAAATGTAATGTAATGCCATCTCTATTTGTAATGTAATGTAATTCCTACATTATTAATGCACTAGATCCTAGTAGAACTCCCCAGTTAAGTGCGCTTGGGATAGAGTAGTACTAGGATGGGTGACCTTCGAGGAAGTCTTAGTGTTTTACATGCCTATGGTATTTTGTAAACTTGGACCAATTTATCCCACATGCATCATGGGAATTATTCTCCTCTCACTCTCTCATGTATAGTCGAAGTGAAGGAGGTCCTTTAAGCATGCAATGGAGTGTGATGTAAAGCTTGTTGTGAATGAAGCGTAGACAACATCTCTTTCTCTTCAGAGATAAGCTACCACATTCTAGCCGGTTTGTGTTTTACAATGTTATGTTATTTTATTCATTAATAGAAGTTGGGTTTCACTATATTTCTATGTTTTTGATATATTTTTGTTTGTATCTCATTTTGTTCTTAGCATAGTTCGGACATACATATCTAAAGCATATTTTGATATAGAGAATTGAATTTTTGAAAAGTATGAGTAAAAGTGGTTATTGGATAAAAGTCCCTTTATTTTAGAAACCTTGTGGATGATTGGATGAAGAGCCAAATTTTCAATCTTATTTTTTCCATTTTCCTATTCCATGAGGATTTTTTTAAGTCTCCCATTACCAAAATCCTATCAATCCCACAATTCACGGCACATTTAAAAATAACCATAAGGCATAAAATCATGCTAGATTATTTGTCCACTAATTCGCTGCATAATTGAAAGAAACATAGTTGTTTTCATTTATAAACAAGGCACCCCCTTGCCCCACAAATACATAGAGTTCATTGGCATGCACCATCGATGAAACCCTGGGACTTGGATTTGCCGATCACCAGATTTTGAAGGATGTGGGTTGGCTTTAATTTTTCAAGTTTCCATTCCCCACTATAGGAACATCTAATCTTATGAGACACTTGTGCAGGAAGAAGGTATTTCCGTTGGAATATCATTTGGTTTATTGAGAGTCAAAGCCCCCACTTCACAAGACAGGGAAGAACTATCTGTGCTTTAATAGTTTTATCACTATACCAAGACTCAAAATAAATCTTTAGAGAATCCTTCTCCCATTTATTATTGCCATTAGATAACATTAATGTTTATAATCGAATCTGTTGGTTGTGGAGCCTGATTATCTTCCTGATTCAGAGGTCCTTGCTTTCAGTCGTGTTTATACCCCATGAAGTATTTACACCCCATAAGTATGTACACTCTTCCACGCGGGGGAGTGCAGAGGGGGGGTA
>ML788656.1:289886-323091 GCA_009831015.1 Picea engelmannii
TATTCTGAGAGAGGAGACTGTGAGAGAAAGAAGAGGAAGTTACAGCGGGTTTTGCTATAGGTTGTATCCCTTCATTTGCTGGATAATAATAAAGGAAGGACCTGGCAATTTCTCTGGTGGACGTAGCCCACACTGGGTGAACCCCGTAAATCTGTGTCTCTCTTATATTGTGTGTCTTCTGTGTTTTGTTTCTGCATTTGTTTTATTTTATTGCTCCGCTGTTCTGTTTTTCTAACAGAATCTCCCTAGCAAATTGGCAATGCACAAATGATGCATCCCCCCTACCTCCTGAGGTTCTGCGACCTCTCGGTCATTGGATATTTCAATTCTCCTGAGTCGGATCGACTCTTCGAGATCCCTTCTGAACCCAAATCAATATTACACAGGCCCTTTTTCCTCCTAAGGTGTAGGTCATGTGATACCCGCGACCTTTGTCTGGGTGCTCTTCATTTTGCGGGCACTAGATCCTTTTCACTAGCCCCTTCCTTGCATGTGACCTTGGGTGACGACCTCACATGACCGCGCGATTACCGGTTAAAGTACACGCACCTTCAATCCTTGAAAATGCTATGGGACCGTCGATCTTCCGATCTTGACGGTATGTCTGAGCTGACACTTTAGATATGCCCCTTCCAAATCCACAGACCAGATCTGCCCCTCCTAAATCAACATATATGATCTATTCGCGATTCCGGACTTCAGGGTTTTGAAATCTCAAACCTCGCTTTCCTTCGTACTCCAATCTCCTAGAGTTAACGATCTGTTGCCACCTATCTCCCTGAACCTACGACCAGGATCTCCTCCACGTATCCAGCCTTCGGGAATCTCAAATGTCAAACTCCTGCCTTTCCCTATGTGATAATGTTCTGAAGTAGAAGATCTATCGACACTTGTCCCTCTTAATATATAGTGAGGATTCCCTCCGTGAATCCGGCCTTTGGGAATCTTAATTCTCAAACCCTCATCATTGTTGACTGGTTATCTTCCGGAGTGGAAGATTTGTTGGCACGTATCCTCCCCAATCAACAGTCGTGCTCTTGCTTCGGGACTTTGGCCTCCTCAACTAGATCAACAAACCTCTGATTCTCTTCTCTGGGTCTTCAGACCTTTCCTCCTCCACTTTTCTCCAGAGTCCTAGATCTGGCGCCACGTGTCCACCTTCACATCGACAACTCTCGTCAATTCGAAATTCTGGACTTCAAGAATCTCAACTCTCGCCTCCCTCCAAAGGATTTTATCCAGAGTTGGTAATCTACTAACACGTGTCTCCCCCTTGATCTGGCGATCGAGGATTACTTCGGGTCTTTATCCGGAGTCCACACATTCATGCCACGTTCCCTCTTAATCCGACGACCCAGATTCACTTCGGGTCTTCGGTTTTCGGAAGTTTCAACTTTCAACTAAAACCCCAATGCAACTTACCTGAAGCTTGTGATCTGTCGCCATGTGTCTCTCTGGATCTAACGGTCCAGATCTCTTCGGCTCTTTGGCCCTTCGGTTCTCTGGTGCTTCGAATCTTCAGCTCTTTTTCTCTTCGACGCTTTGGCTCTTTGGACTTCCGGAGTTTCAAACTCCTATACACTCATTTCTCCCAGAGTCCATCTATCTGAAATCTCAAATCTGCTGACAACTATCTCCTCGTAGATCGACGACCCTCGGCTCTTCGACTATTCCAGGTTCGGATGTTTCAACATTCCATCCTCGTTTTTCTCCTAATCTCACGACTTGTCGACGCGTGTCCCTCTGAATCTGACGGTTCAGATTCCCTCTGGCTCTTCGGGCTTCGAAATTTTCAAACTTCTGATTGCTCGTTCCTTCTGAGTGTCTTTCCCCGAAATGAATGGATTTTCGTCACACGTCCTCCTAGATGATGGACGGTCCCAAATGACTTCGGTACTTCAAAAATTTTAGCAAGTCCACCCTCTTGTGTGTACACAACGTTAAGGCTCGTGCACTTCCGTCCGGATCCAACGATTGTTGATACTCCTCTATGCTCTCCTTGGTTCACTAGACGTAGACCTAACGGTCTAGGTTCCTTTCCACAACCAATCAGACAGTTGTCGTCGCTCCTCCTCTTGACATATTGACTTCTTCTGCCTTAGAATATTTTGTCAGTGCTGAAAGGCTTCGACCTTTGAACTTTCTACTGCGATGAACCCGAATATCTTGGGTCTCGCTTACGCTCTTGAAAGCGTTATCTCTTCTGAGCTTTAGGACTTAGAATAAGTCTGTTTTCTACGCACTCCTTGCGTTATATCTTCTGAGCTTTTCGATTTACTCGGTCTCTAAAGGTTTTGACCTTTTCTCCTCCTACGAGTCAGACTCTTGGATCTCATCAACACTTATGAAAAGTGTTATCCCTTCTGAGCTTTATCCTTAAAGGATTTTGATTTCCCACACACTCCTTCCGTTCTCGAGATTTCGATAACTCAGATCAAAGGATTTCTTGAAAAAAAATTCTTCTCGACCTCTTAGCGTTCTCCTTGCTCAATGCACACCTTGCAGAGCTTTTCCTTCTACAAAGTATTCAATAACTCTGTTTCTCTCTGAAATCAACATAGAGTTCTTTCTGTGCACTTCTTGCACTTCTACTGATGAAGGTTCAACGATATCTCTCCTCAGCTTTCCTAAGGTTAACTCACCTCAGTCAACGCACTCCTTGCGGACAACGTGCACTCCTTGCACTCGAAACTCAAAGACAAGAAACAATTGAAACTCATACAATACTTCACCAGTTCACACATTCATTTATGAAATGCATAAAAACATATAATGAACACAAATACATAATCACACTATGTGCAGGAAAAACTGCTTTTCTATTATCTCTGTGTGTCTATACAGAGATTTACAAAAACTGGACTGCAACAGAGTCCTATTTCTCTCAAGTTCTCCTAACCTAACTCTAGCCTGAGTTTTGCTTCTGCTATCAGACCTCTCTCGAGTTCTGCTTCTCCTATTCGACCTCTCTACAAAGATCTCTCTCTCCTTTACAAAAGAGGGCTCTACGAGCTTATCCTCTCCATCGCCTTAGTTTCATTATTGTCTCAGTTAAGACACCATACTTCTAGAGCTGATTACATGAATGATGATCTAGACTTGACTCATATCTAGACCTGTTTACAAGCAACCATTTAAGGCGACTCTGTCCACTACCTGTACAAAGGTATGGCTTGGCTCTTACAACCTTACAATGCAAAATCCGTATTGGATCATATTTCAAATTTAAAAATGGGAGGGTCAATGCCTCTCCTTCTCTGAAATGCACGCTGATGTGTTGGAATGTTGACGCGTTGTTGAGGTGGAGCGATGATCCTGCATCAACAAACAAGCAATTTATTGATTCCTAATTAAATTTATGTAGAATACACCTACTAGGACCACAACAATTTCTCTTTTGCCCATTATCCCAAGTTAAAATTTTGTTTGAGAAAGAAAACCATAAAAAAAATCCTTATCTAGAGGGACCATTGAATTTTCAAATCTTTTTCAACCACCACTACTTCCCAATCTCTTCTAATTCCATATTTATTGCACAACCAAACTTTGTTATATAAACCCTTATACACTTAATTTTTGAACATTTTAAAATATCCTCTTAATCAAATCAAATAATTTAATCAAATAGTTTAAGCCCACTCAGAAAAATATATATTCGTTCCATTCTAAAATATTTTATCTCACATTTAAAATCTATAATGCATTATGCAAACCCGGGTTAAGTTATAAACTATGTTTTTAAATTACTGTGATTTCACCTCTCTTACTTAACTAAATATGCGGTTCACATGCTTAATGTAGTTATTCCAATAATTGATGGTCGAACTTCCACTATATGAACATTTGCAATCTCCAAGATTGGAGAATTTTGAATTCAAGATGTTTAATTGTGCTCTTAAAAAATGATTGAAATATTTCTATGACAACTCATGATAAAAGAGAACATGTGTAGTCGGAGAATTTGGAAACCCACATTTAAGTTATTTTAGATGTTAAAGTGTGCTTTTAAAATATGATTGGAATATTTTTACAATAACTCATGATGAAAGTAGTGATGTAACTCATTATGAAAGAAGTGATGTCTTCTTGTGCCTATTTGTTGAAAGGTAAAGTTAGAAGCATTTGCGAGCATGGTGGTTGAATGGTAATTTGGAAGCCCCTCCCATGATAAAACACAATTTCAAATTGTATAAACACCTTTTCCCTGTCACTATAAATATATTTTTAAAGAAGAGAGCCACTTCATACAAATAAAATCATTTAAAATATCTATGACCTACGTTATGTAAGTAATTAGTGAGTTTAACTCATCAAACATACTCCACTTATGATAGAAAAGTAATAAGATCATACACTTTCTGTTCTTGAAACTTATTTGAGGATAGTGAAAGTTTTCTTTAATTGCCTATATTATTATGTTCCTCCATGGATATATAACTTTCGGGTGCCTTGGTTAATATTTATATTTTACATGAAATTTTTCCCATTTTTAAAGTTTTCCTATGGTTCCTTATGTTATATTTAGGATGGGATGGTACCTTGTGGGTTTCATTTAATGTGTGTTTAAGCTAGTGGTTGGATCAAGGCAGGACGTGATTATGTTATATTTAGGATGGGATGGTACCTTTTTTAGTTTCATTTAATGTGTGTTTAAGCTAGTGGTTGGATCAAGGTGGGACGTGATAAAGAGATTTTTGGGGGTGGTGGTGAGCTAACATCCCCTACATTCAATACACCATAAGATGCACCTTATGAACGACTATGTAGAGGACAACAATGACAACTTCAACTATCATTATCATAAAACATGTTCCTCTAGTTGTAAATGCAATATATAAATGGGCAAGAACAATCCTAAAGAATACTATGAGGAACACTAGTTCTGTACATATCGCACTATAATAGCTATAGCTACAAGTCACTTAGTCCTAGTTGACAGTGTTCCACTCGTCATTCCGACCCAAATTCAAATGCGTACCATGCAAGATTTAATGGCACATATATAATATTTCCTATGTTTGTCATTGCCTATTTTCTCCTTTAGGCATCCCATCATGCATTTCATGCTTATGAGCTTCCCTACTCATAGATCATTAGCTTAAAGTTGTCCATGGGTAGCCTAGAAAAGGAAAGGGACTTATAGATCATTGGTTTAAAGTTGTCCATAGGTAGCCTAGAAAAGGAAAGGGACTTCTACTTTGCAAAGTTGAGAGATATACAAATACTTTGTCAAACCCTAGATGTGGAGCATTTTCATATAATCATAAATCTCTTTGTATGTCAATATTAATATTTGTAGTAGATTGGGGTGGCGGGTGTGGGGAGAGTCTACTTGATCCCGAAGGAAATATTTTAGCCTCTTACACTTGGGGGACTTGGGAGGGTTTCAAATAATGTTGTTGAAGCCTACACTTTATACAAAGGTATATGCATAACAAAAGAGAGAAACATCTCCAAAATTGCAGTGTTCAAGGATTCTATCATGGTTGTCCAAACGATAACTAAAAATTGTTAGTCTGGAAGCAACATTTTCAATGGAACTGTTTCTTGAGTCTTGTCTCTCACCAAAGGCTTTGACAAATTTAAAATTTATCATATAAAGAGGGACCTTGGGAAATCATTATATTACAGAGTGTTATGATGACCAGAGTAGCCAGATGGAGGTTATAGCGAGTACATGGACTATTGTGGGGTATTTTGGGGTCCGACTTGCATCGCTCATCTTATTTCATAATTAGGATCCATTCCACACAGCTTGGCGTTGGTTCCTTTCCATTCCGATGATTTCCATGATTTTGAGTTATTTTGGGATATAGGTTAATTAAATTCACTAAGAAGGTCATATTGGGCATAATACTTGGAGGAACCTCTTAGTGTAATAGATCATTGGAATCGGGAGGAACAACACTACAGGATGGGATGATGAGAAGTGACTTTTAGTGGCCAAGGAAGCCATAAAGAGAGATAAGGTACTTTTCAGAGGTAAAATGGTTAATTAATTAATTAAAGTGATTTAATTAATTAATTAATAATTAAATAAAGTAAAGTCACTTTGGAGAGACAAGGTGAGAAGGAAGGATAAAAGAGAGACAAGGGCTTCTATTCTCTCATTCATGTTGATTATCATCTTGATATTTGGCTTCTAGCTAGTGAGCCCATGCACTTGGGGGTTTTGAGGGTTTTGCTTAACAAACCCTAGAGATCAGCTCGGTGGTGAAAGATCCCACCCAACCTGGTCCAAGATTGGTCACGGAGGTGAAAGATTCCTACCTCACCATTCTACACCAGATCTATGCAGCTTCAGAAGGATTCTACACCAACCATAGGTACAGAGAGAGAGAGAGAGTGCACCATTGAGGGTTTCCAACAAAGGGGGTGCATTTGTGGAGCTAGATCGGTTCGTTCTGGCCAAGGAGAAAGGGTTTTGGAGATTCCAGTTACTGGGTTATCTTGGGAGAGACCATAACATCCTTCTTGGCTCATCCAAGAAGTATTTATATGGAACATTGATTTATTTGGAGAGTGGGATGAGTTCTCCAAGAGGAGGGGTGCAATCTTGGAGTGGATCTACTCATGGAGAAGGCCTAAGCTTCATTCTTCGGCTAGGGATATATCCTATCTTGTTCCTAGACATCAAATATACATTTCTAGAGTGTTTTGCTTGTTATTGGTGCCAAGGAGGAAGAGGGCCGAATTGTTGTGGGTATTCAGCTTTCCAGCAGGGCGTGACTTATCCAGTTTTGGGATTTGGCACTTCAGAAGGCCTAGATCTCATCTTGTTATTCATATGTTGTAGCCAGGTGGCCTTTGGAGGCTTGTATATTCTCTTCTTGATATTGATTGAGGATTATCCTCATTTTTCTATGATCTCTTAGCTATATTGTACTGGATCTGCAGATCCATTGTATCAGGGTTTTCTTCTATTATGAATAATATCATATCTGAGGTATTTTGAGTTAGCTCTTGTGTTGTTGATCTTGCATCTGGTTGAGGTATGTTCCATTGCTATATCTTCTTGATTATTGACGCAAACACACATATAAATCATCATATTAAACCCTAGTGCAACCTAAAAGACCAAATCAACAAAGTGTTTGACAAAATGCCACAATGAGAAAACAGTTAAAAAATCATGAAAAAAGAAATGTTCTTGGCACCTTGGCTTGGGAACATTATAGTGGTATCAAAGTGTTGATCCTCCCAGCCAGTGGTGATTAGCGCATGCAGAATACAATGGAGATGGGTATTAAGGATTTTGCTAGAGAGGTTGTGCGTTGTGAATGGGACTATTACGCCTCTAGTGAGGGGTTTAGGGCTCAAATAACATTCCAACAATATTTATCCATGAACAATCCTAGGTGGAGAAAATATGAGGTTACATATTGGGTCAACAAAACAGAGGAATACCGAGCCAGAACAACTAGATGGAGGGAAGCATCGAGTAATCCCACACCTATTAGGAGCAGACAACTTTGCTACATTTGCAAAGTGCCTTGGGAGCCAGATCATAGATGTAGGGGTAAAGGTAAGAAACACATTATTGAGGTGCACTATGATAGTGATGATGAGGTGTGTGAGGATGCAGAGATAGATGATTATTTGGAGCAGTACGATGATGCTAGAGACTCTTGCACAAAGGTTAGTGATTCTTGCACGCATGGGGAGGATAGTGACCCTTGCGTATTGGATGGACAGTTGGATGGATAGGATGATAACACATGTACTTCAACAACCATATCACATAGTGTCGATGACCTTACACTTCAGCAGAGTGGTGACACTAGTGGAGATTCACATGTGTTAGCACCTAGACCTGATGAGCTTCCTATGAGGACCGTGACACATTTGTCATTTTTTCAGACACCCATGATAGCCACAACACATGAGGATATTAGTGGCATTTCATATATGATGGAGGATTCGTGTGTGAGGGATGCATGCCAGGGACATATCGATCCACAGACCCAGGAGGAGAGACACAACGTACAAACAATTGACCTTACACATACATATCAGTATGAGGAGAGTGAGTCACTTATTTTGGAGACTCCATTGTTTGATCAGGTTGGGGAGATTGACAGTATGATGGGACATTTACTTCCAGGACCAGCTTGGAGTGATGAGGATGTACCCCTTATTGGTCAGGATGACCATAGCACGTGTCTGGACACATCGGTATGGGATCCAGATGGAGATGATAGTAGTTGGGTGAGTGCACAAGAGGATACAACCGTTCATATAGGATACAATATGATTCAGAGGGAGCTAGAAGTTGGTGATGATGTGCAGTGGCATATAGGAGGACCCAGTAGCATAGTGGACAGAGATCAGTTCAATGCTTTATCTTTTGCAAAGAGTGTTGTTGGGGATTCCAGTGTCGACACTAGCAGTGAGGGACATGAGGTAGCACCTCAGTAGGACTGTGATCATGAGTCACACTACCTGGAAGGACAGTTGAGAGTCAGTGAGGACATGATCATGTCAGCCACTAGGTGCATTGATGACACACATGCATTGGTGGTCGATTGTTGTTGGAGGGCATCGTTGGCACATGATAGTTCAGATGGGGGACTTGCCATAGATGAATTTCATACTCTCAGGGAGAGAGTGTCTATGATGAGGACCGACCACCAACAATTGTTGATGGACAGAGACTATCTATTGAGGATTGGCAAGATGTATCACAGGGCCTTGAGGGAGAAGGAGTCGGAGGTGGAAATACCCACTCATAAGTTGGAGAGCACTCGAGGATTCTTGAGAGGCACACAGACAACCCTTTAGGAATCAGAGTCCAGATCAAAGGATATTCTTGAGGAGATTCGTCGAAGATCCACTACATCTATCTTAGTGGAGAGTCAGATATATCCTTCGGTCACATTGCTAGGGGATGTTGGTGGCTTGGTAGATGAGAACCAGTTGATGGAGGAGCATGAGGAGTACCCAAGATCACTGATGAGTATGGAGAGTTATGATATGGAGGCACATGAGATACCCTCCACGAGGATCTTTGAGACAGTCGAGCACTCACATATGCATGGGGACTCTAGAGCCAGGGACAATTTTGAGGACACTTCCATTTGTGTCCCAAGTTTGGATGACCTTCGTGTCGAGGTTGACCCAGTAGTACATCTTGAATCCATGTTGCAGAAAGAGTATATAGAAGATTACATGAGTATGTAGGAGCATACAGTGGTGAGTGATAGTTCACAGAGACATGCCGAGATGTGCAGTGGGATTCAGATGGACGTATTGGATTGCAGGGAGGAGACACACTTAGTAGAGCATGGAGATGTCTCTCCTTTGCAACAACACATAGTAATGGGGGATCACCTTCATAGTAGCAACATCCATAGGGGTGATGATGATTGGGATTCAATGATGATTACAGGTGAGTATGTACCATGGGTACCAGTGGGCAAGCTTTTGGTTGAATCCTTGGGATTGACCAAAGAATATGATACCTTCCAATCCTACTGTCAACCACATATTTTTCTGTTAGCCTTTCCTGACACTTTTATCATTGACAACAGCATGAGGAGAAATAAACAGTGGCAGAGGACATGGAGAGTGGGTAGGCCGAGGCCACCTGACATGAGTGATTTTACGACATACAACAAGATAGGGGTGGATCATCATAGACAGACAGTTGAGACTTTTTGCGTGATGGTGAGAATCATAGGTCAGGGGATAACATACATCTCAGAGGGAGACATAGATACATATTCTCATGAGGATGAGCATGGAGGGCTTTCGACAGTGATCAATATGACACAGGAGCAGTTAGCGGGGATTGGAAGTGATAAACTTCCAAGTTTGCCATGGGATCTGAGAGTTTATTTTGTTAGTAGGTTGCTTCACTTTATGGTGACCCAGGTTGCGCCAGAGAGCCACATACTTCAATTTGGGTTGGTTTTGAGTGGGCTTGCAGGGGCTTGACCTATGGAGCGAGACAATTTCTCCCTTTTGATCATCATGATTGAGCATGGAGATTGTTGGGAAGGTACTACTTCCACAAAGATTCTTTTACAAATGTGGCTTCTATATAGCAGGTCCAATTGCCACAGGTATTCCAGCTTGAGGATCCAAGAGTGGGGGATCCAATATGTATACAAGGAGCAGACAGTCATGGTCAAAGTAGTGCAGTGCCAATGTGGTGATTGTTGGCTCTTAGATACTATATTCTATCTGAGTTTGTATTGAGTGACCCATGGTTCATGTATGTTCGGGTTTCCAACAAAGCCTCTAAAACTATCAGCCCTCCTAGTAAACTAGAAGGCAACGCATCGCACATGGTGCACTGCGCTGTCTCACCTGAGATAGTCTTAATGGGTGGCTACAATACTCATGTGTTTGCAACCTGGGATTGAGTAGGGAATCTCTGAGAACTGTATGTTGAAAGTGCTATTGTAACTTATTACCGTAATACATTGTTATCACGATTTATGCAGGAAATATAATAACTCATTCATTTATCTTATGAATCTCTATTGAAAGACAATAAATATACACATGCATTGAATCATATAACACATATGTTACCGTGGTTCACCCCCCTTGGGCTACGTCCACAAATATCTGGCTCTTAGCTCTTTTATTATAGTCGTTCTATCCTATAATGTTGCACGCTTTACAACTCTTCACAATCGGGTTAAAATCTATTATGAGGCGGACTAGATCGCACTAGGCTCCTCAACCTGCAATCTAACCCTCAAGATATACCCTCCTCAATCCTCTCTAGCTCAAGAGCTTACAAAAGTAGGTCATACAACAAAATATTACATACCATTCGCTTCTTTGTATTCATCTTTCTATATCTCTATCAACTCACTACAATAATCCCTTTTCCTCTCTATAACAACGACTAGTCTCCTCTCTGAGACCTAGGTATCTCTATTTATACGTTTCTATCTCTTCAACCATTACAATACATTGCAAAAAATCTAACCCTAACATCATTAGGTCTTCCCTACATGCGCGCGTGATGTTCTTCCTTCTAGATGTCGCTTTCCTTGTGCATGCCTTCTTTCCCAAAATTGCCTTTCTTTCTTCTTTGGCCTACTTCCAACATGCCTGCAACACTGACATGTGGCTCGTTTTGAGCCACCTAGCCATTGTGTGCTTCATTGATCTCCTTGATGATCGCCTATAACTTTTCCTTGAGCTCTGTTGCTTGTGTTTGCGCCTGCACGGTCTTCTCCTTGAGTGTGTCTACTATTTGGACTGCAATTTCATCACGGATCAATCCTGCACACTCTACTTGGGTCTGCGCTATCTATGTCTTGGCTTCCTGTTCCTGTGCAATGACTTCTACTACTCACTCTTGAAGTGATTCCATTTGAGCATGGCGCTCCTTTTTCTGAGTTTGCGCAGTGGTGAGTTATGACTTTAGTTTCTTCATATCCTGCACCCCTTTGACGCGCTCCATGATGGACATTGTCTTCTGCCTCTGCTTGAGGTCTTGGATAGCTGTGCTTATCCTTTCTTCTTCCTTGTCCCACTGTTGGACTTGTTGATCCTCTTATAGCTTCTTCTAGAGCTGTGTTGCTCGATCGAACAAGTCAGCTGCTGCGCTGACCTATTTCTCTATCTCTTGTAGCTGCTCTGCTGCCTCCTGCTTCCTTTGCTCCCTTACTGCTGGTGGAGTGGTGGGTGTGAGATGCTCATGGAGATTCTCAATCTTCTTCTGATATTGATCGATTTCCTGCACAATCTGATCAATCTTCTCTGTTGTTATGAGTACGTCCCTCTGCGCGGTCTTTAGAATCTTCTCATAAGTTCCTACCACTTTTTGTTCCAATCCGTTTACGCGCTCCCTCTCCTCTTGGGTATCGATCTTAGCCTGCTCACATATTAATTCTAGCACGTCTCGCTTCTTCGTTGCCTACTGTAATTCAGCTAAGTCTGTGCATGCACGATACTGTACCTCTTGGGTAACGCTAACCTGTAATTTGTGTAGAGCTTTGGATGGTATCCGCGACAATACTAGTTGGAGTTGAGCTAAGTCCTTTAGGGGTGTCTGCCCCACGATCGCGTCCATGTGCAACATGCTGGGTGTAATGTGGAATGTTGTACTCGACTGCGGTATTGTGTGAACTGTATCTCGCTCCCTTACTTCAGGTTCTTCTCCTGTCTGCAACGTTGACGACCCTGCTCCTATGTTGTTGCCCGTTGCCTGCGTTTCCCCTATCTGCTTGAGGAACTGTTGCATGTCTGTCAACTCCTCTTGAATTCTATTCCTATGGCACACAACATTCTTAAAGTATTTATATGTACGATCCTGAACCATTTGGGCTATCATCTTTGCATCATCCTTCGTGATCGTGTAATCTGGAGGTGTTCTTTGCACCTTCCTCTTCTTGCGCGCACCCCCTGTCTGAGCAGCTGGTCTCTTATTCAGGCCTGGTTCTTGTGAATTGGGACTTGGTGTAGTCCCTTGTGCTTCCTTGGTCTGTTTTTGTTGTTCTTGGGCCAACTGCGTATTATTCTTATTCCCCTTCCGAGTCCTTGTCTTAGTTGTTCCCTCATTCCTCTGCTTTGTTTTTGTTTGGCCCATCCTTCGTTTCTTGGGCACTGGGACTTCCTCAATCTGTGTTTATTCCTGCCCTGTCTCCTCTTCTGTTGTCTTTGTAGGTATCTCTTGGGTGAGGACTGGGATCTTCCAATCGTCCTCCCAATCCCGAATAACCATGTCGATGTTTCCCTCCGTGATGCAATAACACAATTGTAGCCACTGCTTATTGGGGTCCTTCCATGCATGTATCCACATTACATGTCGAATGGCCTTGAATTTGGCGATGTCCCGATAGTGTGCGACAACCTGTGGTGTTATTCTCCAAAGGTTGGAGATGGCCTCCTATAGGTCATGAAGGTATCCTTCGAATACAACTACATTCATCTTCTTGTGCTTGGCATCTGATGCGTCACCAAGTGATAAATACCTCGCTCCACAATTCGTCTTGGGTCTGGTGGAAAAATATGTGTAATCTGGTTCCTTCCATCTCATGATGGCCATCAACATGAGCAACCATGAGTAATGAAATTATGTTCCTATATCGTGCACATCCTTGCAGTCATCCAGAAACAAATTCAAGAGATAGGGTGCCCAACTAACTGTGGTGCCCTCGGCACATTATGCTACAACTGTGACGACCCCAACCGGGACTTCCTCCTTGCGACATTTTCTTAGCATCTTGCAAGCCAAGATTTTTGCGGCCAATTGTGTCGTGACATCGTTGATCCTCTTAATGATGATTCCTCGCATCCCCCTGTCAGCGCTGTATTTCTTTTTTATTTCTTCCGCGAGTGCTTTCTCCTTTATTTTATCATCGAGAAATTGTGCAGGATCCATGCCCCGGGATGGTAGCCCTGTAATGTGCACAATGATCTCCACGTCTATCGAGACGAGCATGTCCAACCATATATCCCCACCATGTGTGACTGCCATCAGTTGTTTGACGCAATTTTTTGTGTACTGTCCTCTACCAAAGTGTGGTAGATCTAGCAGACCTAAAATCTCCATTTTCTCCAATCCTATTGCCCACTGGAGTGGTTAATCAATTGGTTCCCCAACTGCATTCACGCCCACAATCTGTAAGTATACTCTCTTTGCAAACTCCGGGAACTTGTCAGCATCTGTTACATCATGGTTTGAGTATTTTAACTTCTCGACATGACCCAACAAGTCTGATTTCACCCGTACCCCATCTGGTATACGCGACAAAACAAGGGCTACAACGGGTTGCTTGCGAGGTGACCTAGGTACCTGTTGTTTGTCTTTCTTCAGTAGTGGATGGCTCGAGGTTCCAGCCTCCATCGGTCGTACTTCAAAAAACCATTCTTGTCAGCCCATGACATCTTCCACTGTTCCTTCCGGTGGGTGGTCTGACACAGTTGTTTGAGATTTTTCTGTCTCGACTGTTGTTGCCAAATTTGTAGTCGCCCCGTTGACTCTTGGGGTTGCTTCAGGGTTCTCTGGTTGCGCCTCCTTCAGGGTTCCTGCGCCTTGGTTTTGTTGCTCCTGTGTCTTTGCTGACATATCCACATTCATGCCCTCAGTTGTTGGTTGTTGGATTTCTTCTACCATGGTTGTGGGGTTTATCGATGTCATATCTGGTGAGGGGATTTCATCTATATTGATGATATCTAGTGGCTATTGTTCGCCTTCCTCCGATTGGGCCCGTGCCCTGGTTCTAACTTTGGAGTGTCTGGAAGTCTAGCTTGCTTTTGCTTGCTTTGGTGGTGCCATGGTGGTGAATGTCAAGCGTTTGCTGAGTTCAAAGGTCTCTGTAATCTCTGTGAGTTGTGCTCTGTGTTTCGTATGCTTTCTCGCTTTCTGTCTCTTCCAGTCTAGCAATAAAGTGTTTGCTCCCACCTCCATGTTTTGTATGGGCATCGCCTGAAGCTTGTCGAAGACGCTACCTTTATGACAGATTCAATGAACCTATGATTCCTTCATACTTTCCATTACTCTCCTTCGTCTTCTCCAGTTGGCGCGATTGATGCGGCGTCCCGTTGGTCCTTTCCGGCATTCAATTCCGCATAACTTCGTCGTTTCATACTTCTTTTGTCGTCTTTTACTTTTCACACTTGATTGCCTTGTGACCTGGCCATTGGCCTTGTCCTCGCCAAGTTTGTGTTCCTAAGTGTGTGTGCTCCTTCTTCTTTCGGTGCACTGTGCCTCTGTTGGTACTGTTTAATATCCTGTNGCACGATGCCTTTTCAAGTTGTGGGTGGTCGACTGTATTTGTAGAGCTTTAGTTGGCTCCCGTTGATCATCCTTGATTTCTGCACCTGCTAAGTCCTTCAACTATAGAGCTCCCCCATCTGTGACAATTTTTACTTTGTACGATCCTAACCAGTGCATTCTGAGTTTTCCTGGGTGTTGAATGGATTTGTTGTCATACATCAACATTAAATCGCCTTTCTTGAAGGTTTTCTTCTTGATGTGTCTGTCATGCCAAGCTTTGTCCCATTCTTTCTGAACTTGTTGGTGGAACCCTACTAGGATCTGATCATCCTCCATGGTCATCAGCTGATTTATTCTCTCCTGTACCACGCCTCGTTCCATCATGTGTGTAATTGTTTCTACACTCAAACTAGGTACCATAAATTCTAAAGGCACCACTGCTTCTTGGCCATATACTAGTTTAAATGGTGTGTGCCCTGTTAGCTTTTTACACGTAGTCCTATAGGCCCACAATATTGTCGGTATTTTGAGGTCCCAGTCATCTCTGTTGACATTACAAATCTTCATCAGTGCATTCTCAAGGATTTTGTTAAATGTTTATACTGTGCCATTTGTCTGTGGTTGATATGGTGTGCTCTTCTAATGATGAAATTCAAACTCTTCAGTCATAGCGTTGATAGTGGTGTTAATGAAGTGCGTGCCTTGGTGGCTCATCAAAACTCTTGGTTACCTGAATCAAGTGATTACAAGATGGTGCTTCTTTCGCCCATCTTGTAAGGTATTCTATTGCGGTAATAATGTACCTTGCTCCTGTTCTTTTTGTTGGTGTCTTGATTGGTCCCACAAAGTATATTGCCCATTTATTGAATGCCTGCAATATTACCAGTGGTCGTAATGTCATCTCTTCCCTTCTATTGGGTTTACCAACCCATTGAAAGACGTCGCATCTCTGGCAGTACTCCTTCGAGTCTCAGTGAATGGTCGACCACCATAGTCCTACACACAATACCTTCTGCACGGTAGCTTTTCCTGCGTAATGTCCTCATGCTATTCCCTCATGGGATTATGTTAAAACTCTTGGTCTTTCGTGTTTTAACACATATCTTTGCAAGATGATATTTGTGCCCATTTTGTATAAGTGTCCTGTGATCAGTTGATAGTCTACATCCCAGACTACCAGGTTTTTCTTCCATGCGGTGTTATATTCCTGCAATGCAGTACCTATGCTCAAGTACTGAATAATATCTACAAAAGTATTCATCAGCGATTTGGAATGAAAATAACTGTGTGTCCGGGAAGTTGTCCTCTAAATTCGTAGGTTCTTCTTCGATTGTGACCCTTGATAGATGGTCTGGTCTTGCATTCAATTTTCCTGGCTTGACTATTACTTCAAAGTCAAATTCTTGAAATAGTAGTAACCATCGACAGATTCTCTCCCCCAACACTGGCTTGTTGACTAGGTATTTAAGGGCTGATTGATATGTGAACATCTTAAAGTGTTTCCCCAATAAGTAGTGCCCAAACTTCTATAGTGCGTAGACCATAGCTAGGCCTTCCCTCTCAGTGGTGTTATAGTTATGTTATGATTCTGATAGCTTTCTGCTCGCAAATGCTATAGGGTGATCCAAATCTCTCGTTCCTGGCTGTGCCAAGATAGCTCCAAGTGCTATGGCTGATGCGTCTACATGTACATGGAATGTCTTCTCCCAATCTCGAAATACTAGTATTGGCACGATGACCATATTTTCTTTCAGTGTATCCAGACCGTGTTGACAATTGTCGTTCGACTGAAACTTTGTATCTTTTCTTAACAATTTCTCCATTGGCACGGTAATCCGTGTGTATCCTTTGATAAACTTTCTATAGTATCCCGTGTGTCCCAATGTCGCTTTCAGTTGACAGACTGTTTTGGGTGGTGGCAAGTTAACAATTACTGTGATCTTTGCAAGATCTACTAGTAAACCTTGTTTGCATACTATATGGCCCAGTAGTATCCCAAACAATGTTCTGAATATACATTTTTTTTATGTTTAATGATATCTAGCATTGTATGCATCTTTCTAACATCAGCCGCAAGACCTCTACATGGTCTTTCAACAAACTATAGACCATCCAATCATCCAAGTATACCTCTAGAAACTATTGGATAAATTCCTTAAACGCGACGATGACTACTCTGGAAAATATTGCTGGTGCATTCTTCAGTCCAAACGACATGACTGTGTACTGGTAGGATCCCCATTCTGTAGAAAACTTGGTCTTGTATCTGTCTTCCTGCACTATCTTGATCTGGTGGTAGCCTGAGAATCCATCAGTGAATGAGTAAACTTTGTGTCCTCCTACATTCTCCAACACTTCATCCGTGAAAGGTGTAGGGAACAGGTCATGTAGGCATGCATCGTTCAATTTCCTCAAGTCGACGCATATCCTTATTCCTCCTTGTTTTTTCTGCTAAACTACCATTGGGCTTATCCATTCCGATTCTTCCACAGGTTCTATGATTATGGCTTCGAGCATCCTGTTGATCTCAGCTTTGACTTTCTCCTTATATATTGGGTTCAATCTGTATGGTTGATGTTTGATCGGTCTCGCTTCAGCTCTAAGTGGTATCTTCATTTCTCCTAGCTCTCTTGCTATACCCTTCATCTCTGTAAATGTTGTGGGAAACAGGTCGATGTACTTGCGCAGTTACTCTATTATGATTTCTATTATTTTCTCATCCCAGTAATATCGAATGCTGACCATTTTGGGATTCTCATCTATCCCAATGTTGACTTTCTTCACCTTAATCGGTGCAACAATGAATTCATATTATATAGGTGGACCTTAAACTTCTCATTCGCCTTCCGCTTCCTCGATCTGAATATCGTGCGGATTGTCTTCATCTGATGCTTCCTCCTGCACATGGTAACATGACAACAGTTCTTTGACTGTCTATTTGTTCCATTGTTGTTCCTCTATTATGAGTTCGAATTCTGGTTCGTTGATGAATATCACCCCTCTTATCTGTTTAAGAGCTACATCTATGTTGGGGTTCTCATGCTCAAATGAGAAAGTGACTGTAAAATTATGTTGTAGCACGGTCCAGGTTGCAGTTCCTTTGCGCAGTTCCTGGTTTGTATACCAGTTTGTTGGTATGCCCTCTAGAGTGTGTATAAAATGATGGGGCCATTCTTATGGGGGTGTCAATTTCCACAACGTTCTGCACTTCTCCAAGTGTTCCGCTGGTGCCCCCTGTCCATCATACTTCTGTTGCTTGTTGTTTTTTTGTTATGCACCAAACCTTATGTGCAATAACCACTTACATTGGTACCAATCTGTGATTGTCTCTTTGTGTGCACCCCACCATCTTGCAGGTGTGGCCTTGAGTGCTAGATCAAGTGCTAAGAGTCTCTGATTCTCTAAAACTTCATCTTCGTATTGTGCCAAGAATGTTTCTAGGTTGTTTATTCTGTGGAAACTGGGTGGTTCCCTTAACTTTGTGCCTACCCATCTTACTGCACGGTCTATTCGTGCACATCTTCTCGTGGAAACTTCATTTAGCCTTTGTTTCCAGTTCTCTAAACCGGTATCTGAGTCTGCAGCATATGAAGTAATGCTCTACCAACTGAGTACTCCATCAGTAGTTGGGTTTACGTAATCCTCATCACGCGCAGTTGTTATGTACAATTGGCTGATTTCCTCTAAGTTTAGGCAAGTGGGTTCTACAAACCTTTCCCCTTCTGATGGGTCTAATGGTGCGATGACCCTGTATTCACCTGACTCAAATGTCATTTTTCGCGTCTTCAAATTGATTATGGTCTAGTTGTCAAATGTCCAATCCAAGCCAAGCAACACTGGGTATGGTGTTGTCATGTCGTCCACTATTTCAATCACTTCAAAGTTTGTTTTAGTGCGCACTCCATTCGGGTCTATTGTCACTCCTTTCAGTCTACCAATTGGTAGGATTCTGTGTTGGTTTGCTAGTTTCAATTGAACATGTGAGTATCCTAATGTGGGCTCTCCCATGCATTGCCATGTCTTTTTTGGTAATACATTAACTTCAAATCCTAGATCCAGTATGATATCTCCCATGTTGAAATCTCCGATGTTGGCATTCAGTCTGAACTCCCTACTTGTTCTTTTCCTTGTATGTAGGTGATTGATGGTTTTTTGTTCTAGTTTTCCTTCCGTCTCTATACTACATCTTTCTAATATGTTTTGCAATATTTTGACAAATGATGGATCATTTAATACTTTGACACATGATTGCAAAAAACCTTTGATTGTACTTACTTGTCCCATGGGTTGCATTTCGTTGGTATGATCCAATAATAGAGGCATCTCATACTCTAGCGCTTCCTTGATTTACTGCGCAGTTGAAGTCGACGCAATGTCCTACTGTAATTCTTGTTGGGCTTGCTTAAATATCTCCTTCTCATTGTGCCGTCGAACTGCTTCCTTGGTTCAACGTTCTTCTTCACCCACTGGTGTTGTATTGGCTCTTGTCGGACTGCGTTGTTTCCTATTTTATCTCCTCCGCGGGTAACTATGTTGATGTTTCATCCTTCATCCCTGGCTTCGGCTGAGATCCACTGAACATTCTGATTGTTTTGGTTCATATTTTCCTGGATCTTTACCAATAGTGTTGGACATTCTTCTGTATCATGGTCTAATGCGCGATAATACATACAAGTTGCAGGTGGAAGTGGAAATTCCCTTGCATAATGTCCCAGTTGTTGACAATTGTGACATACCACTGGTCCTCTACCTCATCCAAAATTCCTCTCACTCGTCCTCTAGCTCTGTAGCCTGCTCGATCTCCTCTCGGCGCATTATACTGAGGTGTTTGATTATACTGCGTGGTATTGTACTGAGGTTGTGTTGTGTTGTACTATGGTTGTGCGGTATTATATGGTTGCTACGCAGTATTATACTGTTGTTGTGCAGTTTTATATGGGGCTGGAACTTGATTAAACTAGGGTGCAGCTTGCCCAGTCATCATTTATGCCTACACTCTATATGCATCTGATGTCCTCTCTCGCATCAATTCCATAGTTCTACAATCTTTATCATCATGGCCCACTGACTTGCAAAAGTTGCAATACAAACTCTTTGGAACTGTCTGGTATTTCTACATCATTGAGCAGTGATATGGATCGTGGCCTAGTTTCTTGCAGATTTCGCACCATAGTCCTCCTGTTGGTAATGGTTTTGGCATTCCTGCTGCCATATACTGCGCGAATGTTAGACATTCATTCTTGTGGTGTCCTTTCGTCCTACATGTAGTACACCAAAAGGATTCTCATTTGTTCTTACTTTTATTCTGGTTTAGTTGGAACATTAGGTTCTTCAAATCCTCCTTCAGTTCTTCAATGGCTGGATCCGTCTGGTGATACTGGTTTTCTTCCAGTTGTAGAGTTGCCTGCAGAGCCTATGCCCGCGTCTAAAACTTTTGTTGTCGCAATGGGTATTTTAAGTGTGGTAGTAGTGAATTGACGAACAAGTGCCTATGTTGCATATCAGTCATGAGATATTTCAACTTTCCCTTCAGTCGCTTGAATCTCTGGTCAATCTCCCATATAGAATCTCCCGATTTTTCTCTAATTTCAATCATCTCATTCATGTACTGATCTTCTGAACTTGGCTTTTGGAATTCATTTATCAGCAATTTATTGATGTCTTCAATTGTTCTGGTTGTCCTTGATGGATTGTTTATAGCTAAACTCATATACAAATTCAGTGCGCGATCCCTTAGTGTAATTGCTAGCTATGCCAGTTTAGTATCTTCGTCTGTGATTTGTTTTGCTTCCCAAATCTTCTCACAGATGAACAAATGTTTTTTCGGGTCCTCCGATGCTTCTCCTTTAAATTTTGGTAACCTGATGGTAGGATCGTGTCCTGCCATTCTGAACGTTGAACTACTACCTCCGCGTGGTGTAGATACTTGACTAGTGCTTCCTGAACTAGCTCCTTCAGTTGTTGTTCCTTGCGTAGATGTACTTCCTGCTGTATGACTTCTTCCAAACTTCGGTTGTCTAAACGATGGTGTTCTCTTTGGTGTATTAGTCGCACATGAGTTTATGGTTTCCACGCTGACATTAATATGGATAGGATTGTTGCCTTCTCTTCCCGTTCTTGGACCTCTCGTCTTCCTCTCATATGTTGTGCGCAAGATTTCCTCAATCTTCTCCACAACTCGGAGATCCTCTACCTCTTCCTCGTCACTCGTCAAGCCTTCCCTCGCAGCTACGACTCTCTTCTTGGTATTCACCTTGTATTGGTAGGGTACTCTATTATGCGTCTTTCCAGTTGTCGTCATGATCCACTTGGTATGGTCATCATCCATCATGATTGGGTCCAAGGGTTCCTCCTTTCCCTTATCCTTTCCTCCTTTCATTTCTCATTTTTTGTCAGTGCTGCCTCCCTCCCCCCATGCACGCAAGGAAGTTTAGTTGTCCGACTCCATTGTCATTACACCTTTGTTGTATAGCAGTATCTTGATAGAAGTATACAACGATATAATGTACCTTCCTCACAGAAACTCTTGCTCTGTTTCATTGTACGACTTCGTCGTGTCTACTGCAAACTTTGTTATAAAACCTGCCACAATACTGTCGAGCCAAAAGTCTACTGCGTGGGTGAATTTGTTGTTCACTTGCTGTAACTGCTCAATCTGCACTAGGGTCCACTCTAACTGTCGCATTCGGTTCGTTGCGTGGTTATCCTTCAACATTAGTATCCACTCCTGCAATAAGTGTGGAAAATCATAGAAAAAGACTTCATGCAAATCAGTAAACATGTATTTCTCAAGATATTTGTGGGGTGTTATTCTAGGGTTTCTGTTATCTTTCTGTGCAAACTCCAACTCTTTTGTTCTTAGGCAGCTTTCGATCTCTGATTTTGTGGGATTCCACGGTCTCAACATCCCCTTCTAGTGGCTCATTGCTTTTCTTCTATGCTTTAATATTCTCTTGCTCTGCCTTCCACAAATCTTACGTATATTTTAATAGATCTTCAACATATCTCTCTACCCAATCCTCTACTGTTCCTACCAACGACAATGAAACCATGTGTTGGATCTTACATACTATATCCTATCTGAGTTTGTATTGAGTGACCCAGGGTTCATGTATGTTTGGGTTTCCAACAAAGCCTCTAAAACTATCGGCCCTCTTGGTAAACCAGAAGGCAATGCAGCGCATAGGGTGCACTGCGCCGTCTCACCCGAGATAGTCTTAATGGGTGGCTACAATACTCATGTGTTTGTAGCCTAGGATTGAGTAGGGAATCTCTGAGAATTGTATGTTGAAAGTGCTATTGTAACGTATTACCGCAATACACTGTTATCACGATTTATGCAGGAAATATAATAACTCATTCATTTATCTTATCAATCTGTACTAAAAGACAATAAATACACACATGCATTCAATCATATAACACAAATGTTACCGTGGTTCACCCCCTCGGGGCTACGTCCACAAAGATCTGGCTCTTAGCTCTTTTATTATAGTCGTTATGTCCTATAGTGCTGCGCACTTTACAACTCTTCACAGTCAGGTTAAGATATATTACAAGGCAAACTAGATCGCACCAAGCTCCTCAACCTGCTATCTAATCCTCAATATCTTCCCTCCTCAATCCTCTCTAGCTCAACAACTTACAAAATTAGGTCATACAGAAAAATATTACATACCATTCGCTTCTTTGTATTTGTCTCTATATATCTCTATCAACTCACTACAATAATCCCTTTTCCTCTCTATAACAATGACTAGTCTCCTCTCTAAGACCTAGGTATCTCTATTTATATGTTTCTGGATCTTCAACCATTATAATACATTGCAAAAACCCTAACCCTAACGTCGTTAGGTCTTCCTTGCATGCGCATGTGTTGTTCTTCCTTCCAGCTGTCGCTTTCCTTGTGCATGCCTTCTTTCCCAAAATCACCTTTCTCTCTGCTTTGGCTTGCTTCCAACAGTGATCTTTGGCAGAGACTAGCATGGGACTCGAGGATTGCAGGGTTGAGCATTTCACTGACTGATAGAGTCGAGTGGACCCTTGCAGGGGAAATTTATTTTGACTTTCCAGTGAGCTTCAGTGTTGAGGAGAGCACATCACTTGAGGGTGTCTCATGGAGGTCTTGCAGTACCTCACTATTGTAGCAACATGTGCAGTTGATGGAGACCGTGTTGGTCTTGATATCGATTCAGAGGATGGACTCATTCCGGGATGAGGCCATGTGTCATGTACATGAGACTCCTAGTGTTGATATGATTCATGATCATGCTTCATAGGGTATTGCAGTTCACATCCTGATATGGGATCTAGGGGGCAGAGTGCGTGATAATTCATCTTTGGATCCGGCCTACTGTGTGTCCCACAGGTGGACATGGGACCCAAATATTATATTTGGATGGGTTCAGTTATTGCTTGAGGACAAGCAATATTCTAGCAGGGAGGACTGTAATGTCCCCACTTTGGGACATCATTATATTATAGAGTGTTATGATGACCAGAGTAGCCAGATGGAGGTTATAGCGAGTATAGGGACTATTGTGGGGTATTTTGGGGTCTGGCTTGCATCACTCATATTATTTCATCAATATGATCCATTCCACACAACTTCGCTTTGGTTATGTCGCATTTCGACGATTTCCATGATTTTGAGTTATTTTGGGCTATAGGTCAATTAAATTCACTAAGAAGGTCATATTGGGCATAATACTTGAAGGAACCTCTTAGTGTAATAACTCATTGGAATCGGGAGGAACAACACTACAGGATGGGATGATGAGAAGTGAATTCCAGTGGCCAAGGAAGCCACAAGGAGAGATAAGGTACTTTTCAGAGGTAAAATGGTTAATTAATTAATTAAAATGATTTAATTATTCAATTAATAATTAAATAAAGTAAAGTCACTTTGGAGAGACAAGGGCCTCTATTCTCTCATTCATGTTGATTATCATTTTGATATCTGACTTCTAGCTAGTGAGCCCATGCACTTGGGGGTTTTGAGGGTTTTGACTTAACAAACCCTAGAGATCAGCTCGGTGATGAAAGATCCCACCCAACCTGGTCCAAGCTTGGTCACAGAGGTGCAATATTTCTCCCTCACTATTCTACACCAGATCTACGCATCTTCAGAAGGATTCTACACTAGCCATAGGTACAGAGAGAGAGAGAGAGAGTGCACCATTGAGGGTTTCCAACAAAAGGGGCACATTTGTGGAGCTAGATCAGTTCGTTCTGGCCAAGGAGAAAGGGTTTTGGAGATTCCAGTTACTAGGTTATCTTGGGAGAGACCATAACGTCCTTCTTGGCTCATCCAAGAAGTAATTTGATGGAGCATTGATTTATTTGGAGAGTGGGACAAGTTCTCCAAGAGGAGGGGTGCAATCTTGAAGTGGATCTACTCATGGAGAAGGCCCAAGCTTCATTCTTTAGCTAGGGATATATCCTATCTTGTTCCTAGACATCATATCTATGTTTCTAGAGTGTTTTTCTTGCTATTGGTGCCAAGGAGGAAGAGGGCTGAATTGTTGAGGGTATTCATCTTTCCAGCAGGGCGTGACTTATCAAGTTTTGGGGTTTGGCACTTCAGAAGGCCCAGATCTCATCTCGTTATTCATCTATTGTAGCCAGGTGGCCTTTGGAGGCTTGTATCTTCTCTTCTTGATCTTGATTGAGGATTATCCTCATTTTTCTATGATCTCTTAGCTATATTGTACCAGATTTGCAGATCCATTGTATTAGGGTCTTCTTCTATTATGAATAATATCAGATCTAAGGTATTTTGAGTTATCTATTGTGTTGTTGATCTTTCATCTCGTTGAGGTATGTTCCATTGCTATATCTTCTTGATTATTGCTGCAAATACACATATAAATCATCATATTAAACCCTAATGAAACCTAAAAGACCAAATCAACAAAGTGTTTGACGAAATGCCACAACCAGAAAACAATTAAAAAATCATGAAAAATGAAATGTTCTTGGCACCTTGGCTTGGGAACATTATAGATTCTATCATGGTTATCCAAACGATAACTAAAAATTGTTAGTTTGGAAGCACCATTTTCAATGGCATTGTTTCTCGAGCCTTGTCTCTCACACAAATTTAAAATTTATCATATAAAGAGGAACCTTAATCTCTTTGCATACCAAATGGCTAAGTTACGATCTAGTATGGAGAGTGGTATGTTAATTATAAACAAGGTTAGGGGGGATTTTCCTATTCCATAGTCAGGCACCCCCTCATTCCTTGTGTGGACAGACATTATGGAGTGTCCCGTTGGTAGTTGTTTCTTCCCCCTTGCACACTTGGTGGTTTATGACATTCGGGTGGGCTTTCAATTAGATCAATGTCTCCTTGGTTTTTAATGCAGTTTTTCAGCCCTGGTTATGGCTTGTTCTGCTTTGGTTTTCAGAAGGGTTTTTTTCTCTGCATGGGTGTTGGATTTCATGTCTCAGTCTCATATCCTGGACAATGTTTGTTCCTGGGGTTCTTCACCTTCTTGGTCGTTGGCTCTTAATGCCTTGTTGTTTTCTTTAGTGGGTGGTTCATGTCCAATGTCAGTCTTGTTTATTTCTTTTTACAGGTTTCTTTTGGTTTATCAGCTCTATCCCTCAGGTTATGGTAATGTTTGTTTCCTATTTCATTTGTTTTTCTCGTGTTGTGCATTTTCTTCTGCGACTGTTATTTCTAGAATTGGGTTGTGGAACCCTGGGGGGTGGAGGTTTTCTGGCTTCTTGTTACAATGGACAAAGATGGACCCTTCCTAAAATGACTTCAAGAAAATCCTTAGGTGACACGAGGAGATTTCACAAGCCATTGCTTTGCGCTTCAATAAATTTCAACGAAATTTGGGGAATTCAAGCTAGCTCCATTCTCCTTGACAAGGTGGATGGAGGAAATGGAGACAAAAATTCAACGTTTAAAATATCATGTTTTCCCCCAACATTCTTCCTCTGCGTCACTAAACCATGACATAGCTCCCCCCGTGGAGGCATGATCCGGATCTCGGGGGCTGAGATGTGGATGGATTGAATGCCAAGAGAGGAGGGGCTTAGACATGCCAATATTGCATGAAAAGAAGCATGGACAAAAACATGTAAATGAAGTACTCAGGAGGTGACGCTCAAAGAGGAGCCTCACCTCTAAAACTAATTACTAGTAAATCAGTCAGAGCTAATTAATCTCTCAATGAACAATATAAAATATGAGAGAAGCCAAAATGAGTAACTTGATATTATGAGAAGGCTTGGTAGGCCTTTATATAGAATTACAAAATGGTCCACTAGAAAAAGTCAAAAAGAGATCATTAAATGAGTCTCTATTATTAATATAATAGATCTAACTACCCAACTAACTAAGTAATGGAAAATAAAACTCAATACATAATGTAAATAGCTCATTAAATGAGTCTAATATTATAATAATAGATCTAACTACCCAACTAACTAAGTATTGGAAAATAAAACCCAATACAATAATGGAGAGGTGGGACTCTCTTTGACCCATATGGGAAACTTGTTAGCCCAATTAATTAATAAGGAGGTGGGCATCTTTATGGTCAATCTATTAGCTTTATAGCTGTATGACCTTTTGCATTCGAATTTAGACCATATACCCCTTAAAATTCAGATCATTCCTCCCCCCCCTTAGAAAATGATGGTCCCTATCATTTCACCCATGCTACAAAGAGATCCATGAGTATAATGTTCTAATTCCCAATGAAGGGAAGGGTTGTGTGTGGTTGACCCATAACCGTTTACATTAATAAAAAATGGAAAAATCATGACTTTGGAGGCTTTGAATCTCATTCTACAAATTTATTCATAACTTCTACTATAGGTGATGAAATAAAATTTCGTCAAAGACCCATTTGAGCCACTGAATAGATATTTCCATTAGAATATGGAACTTGTTCTTAGGTGGCCCATGGATTGAGAATTTTTTTAGTGATGCACAACTGTCTTGGAAGAAAGACATGCAAATCTTCAATCAATGATATCTCTCAAACCAGGAAACAAAATGAAATTCCATAAAATACCCATTTAATATATTGAATATATATTTCAAGCCATGTGTGGAACTCCTTTTTTAGTTTCCTGACCATGGAGAAAAAATCATTGAAGATGGTGGTACGCGTGGCCTCCTTAGGTCAAATACATGCTGAGATTCAATCGATGATATCTCTCAAACCAGGAAGCCAAATGAGATTTCGTGAAATACCCATTTGAGATATTGAAGAGACATTTCCAGCCATATGTGGAACTCCTTCTGTAGTTTCCTGAGCAGGGATAAAAATACCGTTGAATATGGTGGTATGCGCAACCTCCTTGGGTCAAGTACATGTTGAGATTCAATTGATGATATCTCTCAAATCAGGAAGCCAAATGAGATTCCGCGAAATACCCATTTGAAATATTGAAGATATATTTCCAATGAGATATGGTAGAGACTTTGAAATGTTGCATAGAGGTTGAAACACCTATTTGAATTTGGATGAGTGTAGAGGGCCACAAATGATGCCAATAGTTTGTAGAGCAACATGGGCTATTGTAGAGGTTGTGGAACCTATGCGGGCAACATGAACACCATGCAAATTTGTTGAAAAATTTTCAGACCAATGGATGTAGTGGATCCATGTATAGATGTAGTGAATCCATGTATGGTTCTTCTTGTACTGGTGAACGAAGATCCGAGGGTAAAAAAAAACCTTGCAGTGCATGTGGACCAATTGTGATGCTTACAGTGTATGGCCTGACAAATGGATCCTGATAGTACCAAAAGGAGGTTGGTGATTGTTGCAAATGTTTGAACCCACAACATGTTTCAAACCCTTGTTCCGATAGAGATCATAACCGCTCTCATACCATTGATCCGGATCTTGGGGGCTAAGATCTGGATGGATTGAATGTTGAGAGAGGAGGAGCTTAGACATTTCAATATTGCATGAAAAGAAGAATGGAAAAAAACATGTAAATGAAGTACTCAGGAGGTGAGGCTCAAAGAGGAGCCTCACCTTTAAAACTAATTACTAATAAATCACTCATAGCTAATTAATCTCACAATGAACAATAGAAAATATGAGAGAAGCCAAAATAAGTAACTTGATATTATGAGAAGGCTTGTTAGGCCTTTTTATAGCATTACTCTAACATATCGCTCTTGCGCACATTGAGCAAACTTATTCTTTGAGGACACTTGTGTACAAGTGATCCGGGTCGTTATACTATTGGTTGTTTTGATTATGATTATGAGACATTGTGGATTTGATGTTATGTTATTTTGTTGTATTTACATCAACAAGTTCCATTAAATGGGTTCTCTTGAGTGGTGCAAGAATCTAGACTTTGAGGATGTCAAGGCATCAATGAAATTCCTTGGACTCCAGATCGAGTCAGGGAGTGGACTGTTAGGATTTGAATATTGTTGATGTGATGTATGTACATGTGATTAGATGTTATGATGTTGATTGTTATTGCTAACATGATTCGTTAATGGATGCAGACTGATGATAGCTTGCCTACCAGACTCACATTTGGAGTAAAGGGGTCACACACGACAACCAGAGACATTGAGGGAGAGGTGTGGCAGCAACCCTGCCATAGTCTACTAGCACTGCTGCCGTGGGTTGAACTGTAGGTTAACGATTACCTAGTTCGATAGACTCACGATGTCGTGAGGGAAGACTGTGACAGTGGCTCACGATGATTCTAAGGGGTGCGCAATAAGGCAAGGTCCTTATTCCTTAGAGGCCCTTAGTCTCCCACAAGATCACATGAAAAAGTATTGAGTCCAGGGGTTTGACGTCTACCAAATTCAGTCAAGAGGCAAGTGGCACCCTTGGAGCACGTAGTGCGTCTTGAAGGGCACGTCGTGCAAAGAAAATGGAAAGAGGCGAGTGGCACCCTTGGAGCACGTAGTGCGTCTTGAAGGGCACGTCGCGATTTTAACTGGTAAGTTAATAAACCTATTGCCTAGAAAACTATGCCTCCTTAGGACCTTGTTGGCCTTAAAATGAATGATGTGATGAGTAAAGTTTAATAACAAAATTTTCCCTTAAGAACTGTCACCAAGCCTAATGAATTGAAAACCTAGATCTGAGTAGAACCTTTGAAAAAAAAAAAAAACTAATTAGACATGTAATAAGAAGGGGTAAAGAAAATTCAAGTTTTATTATTTAAAGTAAAAAAAATTAATGAAGGTTTAATTATTAAAAGGGGGTAAATGGTTGTTTGTCTAAACTTGTTAATTATGAACTTAGTTAAAAAGGAGGAAACTTAAAGAAAAAGGGGAGTGTCTAACTTAGTAAGGAATCTAGCCTTTGAAACTTTCTATTTATGAACTCAACTAGGAATTAAGTAAGGCGTAAGTCATTTAAGAATTGTAAGGGAATAATGAGACACCAATGAGCATTTTGAGGAACGCTTTTAGGTGGGTGAGGGAAATAGGCAAATTTAATTAATTAATAAAATTGATTTTCTGATGCAACTAAGGGATCAGGCGACATGTGTACAGAGGAGGTTTTTCGAAATGAATTAAATGAAAAATGAATCTAATGAGGGTTTTGGGAAACCAATGACTAAAAAAACTCTATAAAAATGATAGGAGTGTAGATCACATCTGGTTTGCGTAACGTTACGCTGCCAAATTTTATTTTGACTGAATTTCTTTTGTGGGAGTTGGGATACCCAACTCGGGTAACGAGTGGTAGCTCGACCTTGCGAGGCAAGCTGGGTGCTAGCATTCTTTGATATTGTGTGCATGACCCCTTTGTGACTTGAGGGACTCAAGGGAAAGAAAAATACCCTTAACATTTGCTTAACATTGGCTGGGAGGTTTATCACAAATACCCTTGGGTATACAACGTTTTTCTCTTTAGCGTTGAACTGCATAAATAAATTTTATATAATTGAAATTATTTATTAAATGCATAATCCTTAATATTGAACTACTCCTCTTAATCACTCATCGCAAGCATAATTTTCATAGCCTTGGGATTGTCTATGCCAGTAATTTCCTGTTGCAGACATTGAAATAAAAAAATAAAAAAACTCAGCGAAAGGACGGATAATCTGGACGCGCCTTCTGGCTGGGCGATTGGTTCGTTGACGCAGTCTCCTACCAAGCTCTGGCTGTAATTATAATAATGGCATATATGATGGCGGGCAGAGGACTTAAAGGCTGGAATTACTGCCAGCGGTGCTACGCTAGGCTACTTAACGCCCTCGTAGTTTATTCACTTATGACAGTCTAACGCCATATCACAACCTCGTGCACGCCGAGCTTCCCAGTATGTTTGAAGGGGTTGATAAGACTGCACGGTACCCTTTTTTTCACGTTTTGATAGTTTGCGGGATGAGAGAATCGTGGGAACATCTTCAGCCAGAAAGCAAAAATCATGCTTTATACAGAGCGTGCTCATTTCTATCACAGATATAAGATACGTGGCATACGTGATTTGATCTTTTACTCCCTTCCAGAGAGGAATGATTTTTATGCCGAGCTTAGTATGGTTTACTTATTCCTGTTCTTTCACTGGCAGTCTTGCCTTGCTCGATCACACCCTTTGAGTGGGAACCGTAACTCGCCATAAGGAATCTCGTTCCCGTTCATATCCTGTCTCTACCTGTCTCTGTTTAGGTATCGCAAGCAGTTAAATCTTGAAATAAAAATAAATAAATATTTACCTCTACGGTACTCACTTACTTTGATGACGTAACAGATTGGATTTGTGCCATCAATGATAGTTATAGATCTCTATTTAGGTATCGCAAGTAGTTCAATCTTGAAATAAAAATAAATAAATATTTACTTCTACGGTACTCACTTACTTTGATGAAGTAACATATTGGATTTGTGCCATCAATGATAGTTATAGATTTTGGACATTCGCGCAATGAGTTTGATGTAATATTGTTGGTTTTAGGCTTTAGTCTTCTAGTGCGTGATGAAATTTTTATTGGCAAATGACTGCATTGGGTTGGACTTTGCGCCTTGCAAATAATTGATCTATCCTTGCGCTTCAGATTTATTATGGACTTGCCTTATGTGAACGAGTTACCCTTGTTCCCTGGATTAATCGATGTTTAGGATTGATGGAACTTATAAGATGCGTTGAATGTTTAAGACCCATACTGTGTGCATCGATAATTGATGATGAATGCAAGATGTTGAACTGCTATAAATTAACGTGTTAATACCTTGATGTGCGTGTCACGGTTCATGGTGATGATGTGTCAATTTTGTGGGTAATTGTTGCTAATGTTCTTTATTATACGTGAAGGTTGTGTTGGCGATGTCGTTGTCTATTGTGATGTTGATTTCCTAACGGCACAATAAAAAGAAAAAAAAAATTGCAACCTGTACATCGCTTTTGGGTTGCCATAACGCATGGGATGTTTCAATTATAGAATGGTCCATTAGACAAAGTCAAAAAGAGCTCATTAAATGAGTCTCTATTATTAGTATAATAAATCTAACCACTCAACTAACTAAGTAGTGGAAAATAAAACCAATACAATAATGTAAAGAGCTCATTAAATGAATCTATATTATTATAATAAGATATCTAACAACCCAACTAACTAAGTAGTGGAAAATAAAACCCAATACAATAATGGAGAGGTGGGACTCTCTTTGACCCATATGGGCAACCTGTTAGCCCAATTAATTAATGAGGAGGTGGGCATCTATATGATCAATCTATTAGCTTTATAGCTTTATGAATTTTTGCATCCAAATTTAAACCATATACCCCATAAAATTCGGATCAAGGCATAATGGTCAGTGGAAATGAAGATCGAGGAACAAGCCCTATGGACATCAAGGAAGGACCTCTCCAGCAGACCAGGTCTACTGAATTCCAAGACTCTGTTCTTCCTACCAGTAAATTGTTTTTAAAGTTTTGTGGTTACTAGGCCAGCTTATTAAAGATGTAATCAATATAAATGATTAGGAATCCAAACTAGAGAGAGCTCAAGATCTTGATTGCTTAGTGATAGAACTATGCACATGCCTTGAGCCATTTTTTGAAAGCCTCATATGACTGCCATTTTCTTTAGCACTATTTTTTTTAATATAAATTTCAGTTCAATTTCGTTTAAAAAAAAAATATTTGGAGTATATTATCTCAAACATGTACATGGATTGCAATAACAATTTTTAAGAAAATTTGGAGAAAGATGCAAATGACCTTTTTTTGGTTTTGTAAGTGATGTTAAGGTTTTTAATATATCATTTTAGGCCTTTTATAGACTTATTTCTAGAAATTTATCTTGAAATGGAACCAGGAGCATTCAATTTTCCTTTTTGTAGGCAATTGTTGTAGTTAAAAGCATTATGTATGCTATAGAAGCCAATCCTTCAATAATTGTTGATACAAAAGTAGTTATATGCTAGCAAGCCTCCAACCTATCTAGCTCCAATAATATACCTAAGAGGGAGGCTCATAAGAGAAAATTTGCAATGACACTTGAAATGGAAGATATCACAAATGCCACTCTTTCTCCAAGGTAATGAAGAGATCCACTTGGAGATTACAACCTTTAAGATGTTGAAATTTTTGGCTCACCTATGGGAGTTTGTCGAGTAGATATGTTTCTTATTGATATTGAAAATCATTGGTCTAAATGGGAAAGGCACATCTTGTTTCACCCATTAGATCATGCCCAACAAAAATTTTGTGGACTATAATATTGGAGAAACACTGAAGAATTTATGGCAAGAAGTATTGTGGTACATTTGTTGTTGTAATTTTTCTGCTAGTGAAAACTAGATTGGAGGGTTGCCAACATGTGCATGATTTTTATACTAATGCTTTGAAGGTCTAGCTTCAAGAAACAAGAATTCATAGATTCATTAAATTTGATTGATGTAGGAAAGTTTATGTCTTTAATACACTACAAGGAAAACACCAATTAGTGAAGGTCTTAGTGGAACCACTTCTTCGTTCTCTATTTTTGATGGAGGTGAGTGAGTGAAGGTTTTAGCTAATATTTTTTTTAGTTTCTTAAACCATATTGGTGCACTAATGTACTTTAATATCACAAGCACTAATGTGTGTGTGTATCCAAGAAAAAAACCTTTATATTCGATATTTCAAGTGTGAAATGATAACATACATTTGACTATTGTTGATGTGTTTTCCTAATACCCATCAACTAGGTGATTGGGATGCATATTTAAAACCTATGTCTCTTGGTAATCGAGACCAAAATTTTCAAATTTTGAAAGTGCCAAATAACCTTCACCCATTGATGATCAAGACCCAACAAGTTTTAAGAATTCAAAATCAGTGTTGTAGTTCTTCTTCACAGGAGACCAACAGGGATGGTTTCTCTTTTGAACTAAAGAGAAGAAAAGAAAAATATAATAAAAAGTAAGAAATTTATTGTGTCCATCTTCTCATTAAATATCCCTATGTGTCAACTTTGTCCAACATTTTAGAGAATCTAAAACATAGGTCATATGCCTAAGGTATGCCAATTTTCTTCCACGCTCTGCAATACCCCCAACAATTAGTC
>ML788656.1:336001-362007 GCA_009831015.1 Picea engelmannii
ATTATCAACTTGTTGCATGGTGGATACAAAAGTGGAATTGATAGGACCATATATCTCTCCAAACATTTAGGGATTCCTCTACCACCATAAGCAATTCCTTTAGTATAACTTCATAAAAACTTCTAAAAAAATCTACAAGAAAATCATTTACCCCTAGTTCCTTGTCATTCTCAAGGATGAAATGCATCTTTTATCTCTTCATCATCAACATGCACTAAAAGGGATCCATTTTGTTCATTTAAGACTTGTCTATTGAATTTTGAAACTATTAACATAATGTCCATGATATTTTTCTTACCATGGGCTTGAAAGATGTCCTTGTAATATGCAACTTCAATATTGGCAATCCATTCAAACTCTAGTTAACATAACTATGCTTGTCTTGCACCTCCCATATAGTGTTATGTACTTTTATAACTTGAGCATACATGTAGAAAAACTTTGTGTTATCACTCCCCTCCTTTAACCTTATAACCCTAAAATTCTATCTCTAAAGAGCTTGCTTCCATGCTATGAGTAGACTCATTTATCCTTCTAGATTTTCCATAGTTTCCCTACTCACTTCTAATACAATCCCCTTTTTACCTCCTCGTAAATTGACTCCAACTTGTCATCTACCTCAATCAAACTAATTTGATTTTCTGTATTTTTGAGCTTTGATCTAAGATTCTATGATAGTATTGATCCTTTTTAGGTAGTCATGGAAAGCCACCATGGCATTGCAACTAGATCTTGGGTCATATGGTTTCTACTATTTAGTAATAATTTCTTCAAGTTATTCATTTTTTAATGAATATGAGTTGAACTTAAACAACAAAGAAGTTTATTTTTAATTAGAATCTAATTGATGAAGAATATGGAAGTGGTCTAGAGTCACCTCTATAACTTCCCAAGCTTCATACCTTCTTGATTTAGTCAAAATATTCTCAAAGAAAAGATATGTATCCAACCTTTTGTCCATGGTAGCAATACCCAACCTTTTATTTCCCCAAGAGGGAATTAGTTATTTGGATTCCATATCAACCAAAATATTCTCTTTGTAAAAGTGATGAAAAAAGGATGCGTGAGCACCATATCTAGCCTCTTATCCCCACAATTCACTTACATTTCACACCAATTTTAAATCTTCCTACAACTATTTGGTTAGAGAAGGACACATCATTCATAATTTCTAGTCAGTGGTCCCTTTTGTTATGGTGAGAACATACAAATTAACAAAATTTTAGTCCTTGTTCAACTCCATCACGAAAAAAGTGCAAATGATGGTGCAATCCATAAATAAGTGATTACTAACTTACTTGTATACTTCCATCCTACTTCCAAGCCTCTATATTTTCCCTTAGAATCGCTTGCAACAAAACTTCACCCCTTGAGTAAGGCTTGAAATGTTCCCATAATGTCAATATTCATTATTTGACATAGTCTCTTAGTGAAAGATAACATCCTAATTATACTTGTGAGCCATTCTCTATGCATATTTTTGTTTCAAGGGTGCCCCGAAACCCATTATATTGATGGATACACAAATCATTACTTCCTCTTTTCAGAGTCCATCCCTACTATAAGCGCCCCTTTGATTGATTTTTTATCATCCCACACAAGACATCTTTAGGAGGGTGAGGTATTGTATCTATTGAAGGTTTCTCAATATATAATGATCAATTTGATTGTGATGAGGAATCATCCATTTATTCAAAGCCAACATTTTGTATCAAGTAATTATGAGCATACAATTGGATATTAACATTATATGTTCATAATGGGTTTCCCCATTGGGGAGGGATCATTTAATTTTCCCCTTGTAGAGGGCCTGGGTGTTATTTGCAACCAACTGTTGTTGCTAGGGGGGAAGAGATTTTGAAGTACATCAGATCATTGTTGCAAGGAAATTTTTTGGGATGTTGGCACACAATGGGCAGACCTAGGGTTCAACATTAATTCACCAAAAAAACCTCAGATATTGGCCCTTTTGGCATCACTTGCAGGTAGGTGAAGTCTCACCTGAGCTGTCTATGGGGATTGCAGGAACCAGGTAATGTGAGATATTCATTCTAACCATTCTACTTAACATTCATTCATTATACCATATACCAAGTGTGTAGAACCATCAGACAACATATCCATATTAACCATTCATACACTATCTATGTGCAATAAACATAACAGTAAACAAACACATCACAACATAACACATAGACACCATAATTAACGTGGTTCACCCAAGATGGGATACATCCACAATGCTTGGCTTCTTATATTATCATTCAGAATCATCTCTTACAGAAGGTGCACACTATGCTCATACATGATATCTCAGTTCTACCCCAAAATACTCTTGTCATTTGCACATACAGTGCACACTTATCTCTCAACTCACATGCTCAATGTTGCTTATCAACTACTTTCTACTCCAAAACCCTTACATATTTATACATTTACATTAGGGATTAGCTCGTTTCAAAGGACCAAAATACCTAATGACTTCTAACTAACTTCCTTCTTCCACATGCGTTGATCCTAAAAATGCACTAACTGCTTCTTCTGCATGCACTCTGTGCAATCCCCAAAACTTGTCCCAAAATGCATGTCCCAATAGCCCCCCCAACACTCACCAGTGGCTCATCCCAAGCCACTTAGTTCTATTGCTACCCTCCCTTCAATGTTGTAACGAGTTTCTCAAAAGTCTCCTTTGTAGTCACGATCTTCTCCTTTACCTTTTTTTCCCATGCCAATATATCCTCTATAGTCTGTGTTGTGATGGGAGTCTTCAACTTCTCTTCACTCTCTTATACTACTTGCTTCACTCTCCCTTGTGTTGCTGCAGGTTCTTCTATTACTCTAAAGGCTTCCTCTTGTTGCAGCTCAATCCTCTACACAATATTTTACTATTCTGCTATGATTTGGTTGATCTCTTGGTTCAACTGTATGTTCTCCACTATTGCAGCCATGCACTTTGAAGGTGGCTAAGTGTTCATTGTATATTTAACCTTTTTTTCCTTCTCCTACGTAGACTGTATCCTTTGTTCCAACACTTGTAACTCTGTGATCTTCAGTAGCTGAGTCCATACTTGTGTGCTTTCTTCTTAAAGCTTTGCACATTCTTCATCCAAACTCTTTATGCTTCCCGTTGTCATCATCATTGTCTTCTCCCTCTGCTCTCTTTCTTTTGGTGGCATACTTGGTGTTCTGCACGCTTCTAAGTATACTATCTTCAAGTGGAAGCTCTGAAGTATCTACTTCCATTGGTATCTCTGGAAAATTGTTGTACACTTCCTTCACTGCGTTTTTCAAATTTCCTACTCTCTATTCAACCTCATCCCACTCTTGCACTAGTCTACTATATTTGACTTGGAGTGTTTCATTGTCCTCGTTCACCTTAGCCAACTATATTGACATAACTCCATGTGCAACTGAATTTCTTGTGTTACACTTGACTGCAAGCTGTGTAACACTTCTGCCGATAGTTGTGACAATACTAAGTCAATATGACTTAGTGCCTATGCACGCTCATGCATCTCTATTGTTGGGAACTCTAATGCCCCTGTTGATATCTTCATTACTCTACGCTCTCCTAATGTTGATATTGTCGATTGTGATCCTATAGTCTTGGTTGTACTCCCGGTCTCTTCTTCTTCTCCTATTCTAATTGGTGCTATCCTAGTTGCCTC
This sequence comes from Picea engelmannii, assembly GCA_009831015.1. NCBI lineage: Eukaryota > Viridiplantae > Streptophyta > Pinopsida > Pinales > Pinaceae > Picea > Picea engelmannii. Next base: position 339,670 of record ML788656.1, read on the forward strand.
CAAAATATGGAGTGGTGTGGCAATCTACGCTTGTACGTCCGAGTGCAATTCTTCTTGTTTCTGCGCAACTCACATAAACACTTCTTCCATGAATTCCTTGACTTGATCACCAATTTTATCTAAGTCATCCTTCATTAATTCTTGAATGGCCACTTCCTTTGTTGTTTTTCTCTCTTTATGCTTGCACGTTGATTGCTCCTTAGGGTGTTCCTTCCTCTTTTCTCCAATAGGCGGTGGGATTTACTGTATGTCATCTTCACCATTCCATTGTTCTCCTTGTCCCTACTCTTCTTCTTCTTGATCTTTCTCTGGTTATTGTGTCTTCATCTCTGGTTGTTCCATCTCCTTCTGCATTGTTTCTGTCTTTGGGATTCTCCACTCTTCATCCCAGTCATTTACAATCTGGTTGATGTCTTTCTCTATCACCCTATAATGCGTTGACAACCATTATTGATCTAGATCCTTCTTTTCCTGAATATACATATGGTGTTTCCTTTCCTTAAATTGCACAATGCTTATAAGCTTCAACTATCTTCAGTTGAATGCGTGGCATGTCCTCGATGCATTGCTAAATAATATCCTTAGAGATATAGTAGGTAATGTTGTTATCCATCTGTCTGTTCTTGTTCACAGTATGCCACAAAGACATATATCTTGCTTCCAATAATGGTTTATGTATTCCTTCCAAGAACTGCGTCTCTTCTTTCTCCCTCCACACAATCAATGCTATCAAAATTAACAACCATGCATAATGGAACTTTGTTCCTTTCTCTTGTGCCTCCCTATAGTCCATTAAAAATTGATTTTCCAGAAAGGTCGACCAATTCATCATCACTCCCGCTACACACTTCTCCGCTACTGTTATGGCTCTCACTAGTACTTTATCCTTGTGACATTTTCTTAGTAGCTTATAGGCTAACACCTGTGTCACAAACCTTATGGTGTCATCATTGATGCTCGCTACATCCAGTTTGCATGCTCCTCTAAATGTGCCATATTTTTCCTTCATTCTTTCTGCTAGTGCTTTTTCCTTTATCTTGTCTATGAATAATGGTAAAGGGTCTTCACTTGTTGTTGGTAGTCCTATAATCCACACAATCAGCTGGGTGTCTATTGATATTTCCCTTTCCAACCATAAGAATCCTCCATGTACACAACTCAGTAATAGTTTGTCGCAAATATTTATCTCCCTACTCCTGCCAAAATGGGGTATCTCCAATAGATTTAGTATTCATGTTCTCTTCAATTCTTTTGCCCATTCCTTCAACTCAACTATTACTACAAGTGATCCGAGTTTCATTCCTATGCATAAATAATTTTTGGGGTGCTAATTCTGGAAACTTCTTTAGATCTGTTAGGTCATGGTCTGAATACCTCAGGTTCCCTATTGTAGCTAACATATCTCCCTCGACAATGACCCTAGGTGGATTCATTGGTGTAACCATGTTATACTTCACCTCCTTCTACAATTTGACTTGTTTTGTTGTCGGCACATACGCTCGGGGAAAGTTTTCTGGATCGAGTGCCTCATGGATTTCATCTTGTATAGGCGTTGTTGCTTGCTTACTGTGTTGTTTCTTCATTCCTGATGTAGAAGCTCCTATCTTTTTCGGTGCCATAGCTCTCTGTACTCTTATCCGATCTGCACCTTACTTAGCTTTGTCTACTAAACTTGACTCTCTTTCTGCTACTCGGGTCTCTCTTTGTTTCTTTGTTCTCTTGAATGTGAATACAACAATAACCTTTACTCGCCGTCTCCTCATCTGCTTTTATAGTCTATTTCCAACTATTATATTCCTCTTCATGCCCAACCCTGTTGTCCCATCTTATTGTAATCACATTCAATTCCTTCCTTATTCTGCATTAAATTCATATTATTATGCGGATCATGGTCTAGATCTTGCCAGCCTATCAAAATCTTTGTCATCACTCTTCATTTAAGACTACATGTTCCTGTCATTTCACCATCATGTTTTCTCTTTAATTTATTTCCCATCCTCTGCGCATATCTTTATCCTAGTTCTTCACTTCTCCTTTCTACGCATAATTCAATTCCTTTTCCTTTCCGCGACATTTTCTTGTTCATCTCTTCAGAACTTCAAACTTTCCTATCCCTTCAATTGTTAATTGTGACTTGCATCAAGCTCTTTTATTTCTTTTCCTTTTCTTATTATTTTCTATAATACACTATAATACAAATCCTATGGTACACATACTGCGCACTCATACTAGTGTGTGGAAGCTTGATTGTCCCTATATAGTTTCAGCTGACTACCATTAACCAATCCTTCCACTATTTCCCCATTCAATTTCTTTAACTAAACAACACCTGCATTTTTCACAAATCTTATCACGTATGGACCCAACCAGTGCATTTGGAACTTTCCAAGGTGCTGCAAAAACTTGTTGTCATAGCTAAAAACTAAGTCTCCGTTATAGAAATTCCTCTGTTTAATATGTCTATCATGCCATGCCTTTTCGCACGATTTCTGAACTTGCTAATGAAATCCTACGATAAAGAATTCTTCCTCCAGTTCCAATAGTTGTGACAATCTTTTCTCTACTGCGCCTGAATATGTAAGCTATGTCAGTGTGACAATGCGCAGACTTGGCACAATGAACTCCATAAGAATAATTACTTCATGACCATATACTAATCTGAAAGGTGTTTGTCATGTCAACTTCTTACATGTGGTACTATATGCCCATAACACTACAAGAATCCTCAAGTCCTAGTCATCTCGACTTACATTACATACCTTCGTCAATGCATGCTCTAGGATCTTGTTAAATGCTTCCACTATTTCGTTTTCCTGAGGATGATAAGGTGTGACCTTCTGGTGATGAATCTGAAATTCCTCTTTCAAGGATGCAATCATCTTATTCAAAAAATGAGTACCTTGATCACTCATGAGAATTCTTGGACATCCAAACCTTGTAACAACATTCTTAAATAGAAATCGTGCAACAATCTCCCCGCTGCAATCTTTGACCGATTCTACTTCATCCCATCTGGTCAAGTAATCTATCGAAGTGATAATGTATCTTTATCCCGACCTCTTTGTTGGTGGATTGATCGGTCCAACGAAATCAACTGTCCATTTATCAAAATCTTGGAATGTAATTTGCAGTACTGAAGGCATATCATCTCTTCTGGAAGGCTTCCCAACTCACTGACAAACATCATAGGTCTGACACAACTCCTTATCATCCTTATAAAATGTGGGCCAACAAAGTCATGCACAAAAAATCTTTCGAGTCGTCGCTTTCCCGACATAGTGGCCTCCTGCAACTCCTTCATGTGCCTCTGATAGAATCACATATCTCTCGTGCTCCAATACACATCATCGAAGGATACCATCTGTTCCTAAATAATACAAATTCCCTGCTATAAGATGATAATCTACTACCTTTACTACTAATTGCTTATTATGTCCAATTGTAAATTTTGGTGGCGCTACTCTTGTGATCAAGAACTGGACTATATCTGCAAAATAATAATCGACCATTTGTACTACAAACAAGTGCGCGTCTGGTAGACTGTCATCCAAGTTTCATGCATCTTCCCCTGATAATATGCATGACAAATGATCAGGTCCTGAATTTAACTTCCTTGGCTTCACAATCACTTCAAAGTCATACTCCTGAAATAATAATAGCCATCTGCATATCTTCCCGCCCAACACTAGCTTGTTGACTAAGTATCTCAGTGCAGAATGATCTGTGTACATCTTAAAATGTGATCCCAACAAATAAACTTATAGAATGCATATACCATGGCCTATCCTTCACGCTCTGTATTAGTATAGTTTTGTTCAATAGTTGACAACTTCCCGCTTGCAAATGCAATGGGATGATCCAACTCTCCTTCCCCTAGCTGAGCTAGAACTATGACTAACACTATAGATGATGCATCTACATGAACATGTAACTCCTTCTTCCAATCTAGAAATACTAAAATCAACCCAGAGACCAATTTTTGTTTCAAGGTATCCAAACTCTATTGAAATTTCTCATTCCATTGAAACTTGATCTCCTTCTTCAACAACTTCTCCAATGGAGTTGTGATCTGCGTGTATCCTCTAATGAAGTTTATGAAGTACCTTGTATGAGCCAATGTAGCTCGAAACTATCACACTGAAGTAGACGGTGGCAGATCAACAATCATAACAATCTTTGCAGGATCAAACAAAAGTTCTTGTTTACATACTATATTACCTAACAAGATTCCAAATGGTGCGCAAAAAATACACTTCTTCAGGTTCAAGGAAATTTATAACTGACTACATTTGTCCAACATCAAGCGTAGAGTTTCAACATGGTCTTTCAACAAAATAAACACCATCCATTCATCCACGTATAATTCTTGAAACTTATGAATAAAGTCTTTAAAAGTTGCTACAACAAATCAAGATAATATTGTTGGTGGATTCTTTAATCCAAAAGGCATAATTGTGTACTGATAACATCCCCATTCTGTCACAAATGTTTTTTTATGTCTATCTTCCTTCATAATATTAATCTGGTGGTACTTGGAGAATCCATCGGTAAATGAATAAGCTTCATGTCCTCCTACATTCTCCAAAACATCATATATAAACATGGTAGGAAATGGGTCACGTAAACAAGCGTCATTCAATTTTCTCAGATCTACGTAGATTCTAATTTCCCCTTTTTTCTTGTCCTGGACCACCATCAGACTGATCCATTCTGACTCTGTGACAGGTTCAATAATTCTTGCTTCCAACATTTTTTCTATTTCTGCTTTCACCTTCTACTTATACATTGGGTTCAATCTGTATGGTCTCTGCTTCACGTGCTTGGCATCTGACTTCAAAGGGATATTCATCTCCCCTAGCTCCCCAAAAATCCATTTCATTTATGAAAATGTACTCAGAAACAGGTCCTAGTATTCGCGTAATAAATCGATAATCTTCTCAACAGTTTCTTCATTCCAGTAGTCTCCAATGTTCGCAAACTTGGGATTTTCCTCTGTACCAATATTCACCTTACGCATTCTCAATGGATTTTCATACACAATAGATTCAAGTTCATGACCCTCTACTGTGCACTCTCCTTCAGTTTCTAGTACTTTCAAATTTCTCGGATCTTCGTCCTCCTGGCCTTCTTCAACCATGTTATAACATTCTAAAACTTCATGAATAGTTGCAAAAGATCTGTGCATGCTACATAATGGTACCAGTTCCATCAAGTCTTGTAATGTAAAAATATTGTCCTTAATAATCTGTAGAGTTGTATCTACCAAATGAGTATCATCTTCAAAACCAAAGGTTACCTTGAAGTTACGAGTCAACTCTTCCGAGTATGTTGTTCTTCTATGTACTTCAAATTATAAATACCCGTTATCCATGATCGTGGCCAAAGTGTGTACAAACAAATTCATCCATTCCTGCTTCGATTCTGATCTCCATGCCATGATGCATTGTGTAACATGATCTATAGGATAGCTCAAACCTGTATACTTTTGCGCAGTATAATCTGTTCCAAACTTGATCTGTAACATCCTTTTTCATTACTTCAAATTGTCTATTCTATCCTTATGCATAGCCCACCATCTTGCAAGGGTCTCTTTTAACGTGACATCTAGAGCTAGTAATCTTTGTTGATCTGGTATTTGCAATTCAAATTATTTCACAAAAGGATCTACAATTGTTAGTCCATCACACTTCGGAGGATTACATACCTCAGTTCCAATCCAGCGCAATAAGCGAGTAATCTGAGCACATCTTCTTGTGGATACTTCATGCAATCTCTGTTGCCAATGCTCCAAGGCTTGTTCTGAATCTGAAGTGTAGGAACTAATACTTCACCAATTGAGTGCACCATCAGCCATATGATTAACATAATCATCCATTCGCACAAAAAAATATAGGTTATCTAACTCTTTTCCCTTTGTTGGTCCCACATTGTCTTCCTTCTGTGGGATCCAGTGGAATAGTAACCTTCAAGTCTTGTGCTTCAAAAACCGTCTATCTCTTCTTCAGATCAATAATAGTCTGGTTATCAAAATCCCAATCAAGTCCAAGTAACAATGGATAAGGTTTGCTACCATCTACTATCTCAATTACTTCAAAATCAATTGCGCCGCGCACTCCATCAATGTTAACATTCACCCATGTCAGTATTCTAATTGGAACAATCTTGTGTTGATTGGCTAACCTCAATTGAATAGGTGACCAGCTCAAGTTCGACTTTCCAATTGTCTCCCATGTCTTCTTTGAAATGACGCTCACATCAAATCCCAGATCCAAAATGATATTATCCATATCATAGCCTCCTATCTGCACAGTAAGTTGGAACTCCTTGTTTTTCCTTTTCTTGCGATGTACCTGGTTAATTGATCTATGTGCAAGATTATTTTCTTTCTCTTGTGTGCAATGGTCAATCATCCCGCGCAACATGATTAATGCAGTTTCATCCTTCATTAGTTCTAAACAACTCTTCAAGAAACTTTTCAAAGTACTTACCTTCCCAACTTTCCTTTCTGTATTCGTGTGGTCATAGACTGGAGGCATGTCATACACAGGTGCCTCTCATGCAAAGTTGGTGCAATCAAAGTTGACGATATCCATTTTTTTTCTACTAGTTATTTCCTTGCTTGCTTGTATGTATCTATTTCTTTTCTAGGGTCATGCAACGAAGGAGATTATGTTTCTTTCCTAACCCACTGATGAATTCCTTGTTATGTCGCATTAGCTCCTATTCTTGCTCCTCTATGCATAACTACTTCTATCCTTGGTTGATCATCACACTCTTATGTTGCTATCATCTGTACATTCTAGTTCCTTTTCTCCCACCACTTCATGATCAGTTGTGGACAATCTTTTGTCGCATGATCCAACTATCTACAGTACATTCATGTCATGCATATATTCAAATAATATCACACCAAGTGCCCATGCTGGTTACAATTATAACAGATAATCGGTCCTCTTCCTCTGTCGAATCCTCCTCTTTCACGATATATGAACCCTCCTCTTCCTCCTTGATTATAACCTCTCGGGGTGTTATACTATGGTACTCCTCCTTATGTTCCTTATTCCCCTTGAACTATGTATGCATCCACGGTGCGCTCTCTCATTAGATCAAGTGCACGACAATCCTTCTCATCACGTCCCACATACTTACAAAAATTATAGAATAGTTTTCTAGCAGTGCTCTGATACTTCTACATCAACGAGCAGGAAGTAGGGTGATGACCCATCTTTTAACATATATCACACCATACCCCTCCTCCTGTGGCCAAGGGATTTGGAGCTTCTATAGCCAGATACTGTTGAAAAGATGGACACTCGTTCTTATGATGACCTTATGTTTTGCATGTAACACACTATACTTCTTCACACTTTTCCTTCCCTTTATCAAGCTCCTGCAACTGAATAGTCAATGATGCTAACTACAACTAAACTTGAGCCATCCCTACTCCATTCTCTCCTACAAGGGATGCTTCCAATTTCATAGTGATTTCTAGTGCTTCTTACTGTGTCTTAATCTTGTGTTGTGTCAAAGGGCATCGTATATGTGACAATAATCCTGCAATGAACCATTCCCTATGTTGCTCATCTGAAATCTAGAATCTCAACCGATCCATCAATATCTTGAATCTCTAATCAAAATCCCATACTTATTCATTTTCCAACTGCTTAATCTATTTTAGCTCTGTAATACACTGTGACTCGGACTTCAGCTTCTGGAATTCTTTCAACAAGGCTTTCCTGATGTCTATCAATGTTCTAGCTTATCTCGTAGGTGCAGTGGACTGATACTTCATAAACCAAAGTAATGTGCATTCTCTGAATGTCATTGCCAATTGCACGATCTTTGCATCATCATCATGGACATCCTTCATGGTCCATATTGTTTCACAAACAAACAAGTTTTGTTCTGGATCTTTTGAACCTACTCCATGGAAGACATGCATTCTCAAAGTGGTATCTACTCCTGCCATCGTGTACTGCACAATATTCCTCTTCGGTGACACTACCTACAACTAGTTTTTCGTACTAATTCCACTACTCTGACTACCTTTACTATTATATTTACTTCCTCCACTAACTACAATTAACAAACTTTCAGATCTTACCTCAGTCCTTGGAGACACACACGAGGTCGTGGGTTCAGTGCAGAGTCTAACTTGAGTGGGATGTAATGGATCTTCTTCTACCATACTAAGATGACTTTCTATGTGCAATATTCCTTCGGTCTGGAGCACTACATAGGTATCTCTTTCCTCAACTTATCTATGTTTCTCTTCTCTATCAACCACAATTCTCTTCCTACAATACTGAAATCTTTTACCATTGTGCAATACTCCAATCTCTTCGCCTGTCACAAATTTTTCTTCTCTCGACATCCTCAGCCCATTTGTTCCTCATTTTATCTTTCCTTCATCCTTCTCATACACTTAGACCATCCCCTAGTCAACCCCCAATCCGCCTATGTGCGCGAAGGTTCTTAGCTACTAAGGAAATTAGATTCCATCTTCACAACTCTCTTATCACATAGCAACATCTTAATCCAAGTAGACAGTGACTTCAAATATCTTTCGCGCGGTGCTTTAAAGAACTCCTTCTTAGCAACAATATATGACTGAGTACAATATATATAAAACTCGATAATATAACCCCCCAATGCATTATCTAGCCAAAAATCTACTGCATGCGAGATCTGATTACTTACGATATTAACTTCCTGGATCAACTCAGGGGTCCAATTCCTTGAAACCACAATGCAAAATGTTTCATTCTTTTCAACTAACCTCTGTATCCACTCAGCCAATACATTCAAGAAATCAACAAAGAAAATTTCACGTAGATCTGTAAGAAGATACCTCTATAACCATTTCTCAGAGGTGATCTGTGGGTTCTTATTATGACTTCCAGCAAACTCATGTTCTTTCGCCTCTAACCATTGTCTAATCTATTCTTTAGTTGGCCTCCACATTCCCCTCAGTCGCATATCTCGGTCCCGATAACATAACCATTTGTTGGCGTGCAGTGGGTAGACCCAGGGTTCAACAATAATACACCAGTAAATCCCTTAGATACCGGTCCTTTCGGCATCACCCACAAGTAGGTGAAGTCTCACCCGAGGTATCCATGGGGACTGCAGGAACTAGGTTTCTGCAGTCATGGAGGAATGTGAGGCATTCATTCTAACCATTCTACTTAACATTCATTCAGTATACCATATACTGAGTGCGTAGAACCATCAAACAACATATTCATATTAACCATTCATAATTTTGTGCGCACAATAAACATAATAGTAAACAAACACATCACAATGTAACACAAAGACACCATAATTAGCGTGGTTCACCCAAGATGGGCTACGTCCACAACAATTGACTTCTTATATTATTATTCAGAATCATCTCTTATAGAAGGTGAGCACTGCACTCATACATGATATCTCAGTTCTACCCCAAAATTCCCTTGTCGTTCACGCATATAGTGCACACTTAGCTCTCAACTCACAGACTCAAATGTACTTATCAACTACTTTCTACCACAAAACTCTTACATATTTATACATTTACATTAGGGATTAGCCCGTTTTAAATGACCAAAATGCCTAATGACTTCTAACTAACTTCCTTCTTCTGCGCATGTTGATCCTGAAAATGTGTTAACTGCTTCTTCTGTGCATGCTCCACGCAATCCCAAAAACTTGTCCCAAAATGTCTATCCCAACATGGGATAATAACCTATAGATCTCAAAATAAAAGGGCTTTGATGCATAAGATGGTCTTGACTTCAAAGCTTACAAGGAAATATTACTTTCCACCCTTGTTTGTTTTGATCATTCTTTATGCCCACAACATTATTCTTATTTTTGTTGTTATTAACTTCATTACCTCCCTGCCCCTAATTTTGATTATTGTTGCCATTATCACAATTATTTTGATGTCGATTCTTTTTTTACCCCTAACATTATATTGGTTTCCTCTGAACCACACCTTACAATAGGACTCAAGCACTCTCAAACAAATTTCTAAGGTTTAGATGTCAATGTCTTGGGAGGGTCGACGCATTGCTCCTATTCCCAGAGCCTTAAAACCCAAACCATTGTTGGTCTTGTAAAAAGAAAACAATCTAATTTGTTTTAGATTATGTATTAATTTTAATCGTTGTTGCTTACTAAAGAAAGTCATGAAAGTGATGAGAATGTTATAAAATGAAAAATTAGAAAATTTTCTTTAAATTTAAAAAAAGCGACTTTAAATCAAAATATTGCAAAAGAAAAACCTCTTTGAATCAATAAAAATCTGTTCACACTCAAAATTTTGTAAATTATCTTTTGAAAACATGAATAACCATTGAGAAAATCTTTTTAATATAAAATGCAATACAACTTTTCACACAAAACTTCTTCAATAACCAATGTAACAAATCCTTATTTATTCTTGAAAATGAATGATCACAATTCAAATGCAAACACTTCAATTAGAACCTAGATGCATCAAACTACTAATTCAATGTAATACAAATCAAATGCCAAAAAAAATTAATCTTTAGATTTTCTCATTTTTATTTTAACATAAAAGAACCTAAAAACTATGAAAAGATAGAATTCATCCATGCGATAAACTTTTCACACAAAACTTTCCATGCAATGTAACTTTTCACACAAAACTTCTTCAATAACCAAAGTAACAAATCCTTACTTGAAAACCAATGATATCACAAACAATTTGATTTTTCCTTTTTCAAATTAGAACCTAGATGCATCAAACTACTAATTTAATGTAATACAAATCAAATGCCAAAAACATTTAATCTTTAAATTTTCTTATTTTTATTTTTACATAAAAACCTAAAAACTATGAAAAGAAGGAATTCATCCATGCGATGAACTACTCAAAAAGTGCCAAGATTCTAATAAAAATAAAGGCCATATGAAATTCAAATTCTTTTCGTGGGACAAAAACCACACACAACAATCTAATCATACTCTATAGTTAATGAAATGCAATCCCGAGCAGACGTATTGTGGTCTATATACATAGACAACACATGATCATTGCGACTATATACATACTAGGTTGCTTTTGAAACAAAGCAATTTTGAAAAAATAAAAGAATGAAGGGAAAATTAAAATGGTTTGAATTTCTAAACATGGTTAACTACTTCCTATTACTACCAAGTATTTAAAAAACAAATAGGAAGACAAAAGGCAAGTATGAAAAACACCAACCAAAGACAAAGGAAGATTTTCCTTAAGAAATCATCTTCGATGGAGTTGTCACAATTTTGTTAAAGGAGTTTTAGGTATGAGGGTGACAATTATTGCCAACCATTGGTTGGATAAGTTTTAGGTAAGAGGGTGACGATTATTGCTTGCCAACCATTGGTTGGATAAGTTTTAGGTACGAGGGTGACAATTATTGCCAACCATTGGTTGGATAAATATTGAAAAAAATTATATCAAATCTCAATTAATAAATGTGATAGAGAAAGAGAAGGAAGAAATAAGAATATGTAGAGATATTTTAATAAGCATTCTCAAAAGCGATTTGAATAAGAAAAGGTGAAGTCTTCGAAACATAATATGCATGTTTCTTAATCTTACAACACATATTAAATAGACATACATTTGCTCTTTCTTTTCAAAACCCTAATATAGAAATCAACATTTATAACTTCCATAATTGAATATATGAAATGCATAAAATTGATAATGAATTTTAATGTAATTAGAATTAGTAAAGCATTAAGGACATCACATAATTCATATCACAAATTTGATAATAATCCTCTTTGGGGAAGAAGAGAGATCCACATTAAGTATATTAGGAAGTTACAATATATACTTGCTCATGCATGTTGATAGTTTATGCACCTAGGTTTGGGTGCCATTTTAACAAGATCTCTTCAAATCCAACCTCTATCCAAAAACTCAAATCTCCATGCGGAAAGGGATTGATCCAGATTATGTTGAGAACGAAAATATAGCAGAGAACACGGAAATACAATGAAACCCAACTTCTATTAATGAATACAATAAAAAAAACATTATAGAACACAAACTTGCCAGAATGGTGGTATCTTATTTCTAAAGAGAAAGAGATGTCGTCTACACTCATTCACAAATAAGCATTACATCACACTCCATTGCATGCTCAAAGGACCTCCTTCACCTCGATTATATATGAGAGAGTGAGAGGAGAATAATTCATATGATGCATGTGGGATAAATTGGTCTAAGTTTACAAAATGCTATAGGCATGTAAAACACTAGGAATTCCCAGAAGTTCACCAATCCAGTACTACTCTAACCCAAGCACGCTTAACTGCAGAGTCTTAATGGGATCCAATGAATTAACATTGTAGGCATTACCTTACATTAGAAATGGAGATGGCATTACATTACATTCCCCATTAAAAGGGTGAATATCATGGTTTATCAAAACCACAAGCTTGGAAACGTTGATTCAATGGAGAAGGTAGATGGCCAACGATATACACCTGGATCGGTCGAAAACGTTGATTCAGTGGAGAAGGTGGATGGCCATCAAGATCCACCTAGATCAGTCATCACCCATTAGGAAGCAATGGTCCCAATTGCATCAAGTTCCCTCATGAGATGGGGAAACTTTTGTTGAATCTAAACTTTGGTGATCCACTTGCCTTGCTGAAGTAGTTGTCTTGCTTGTACTTGGCCCGTGGAAGGATGTCATGAACCCGTTGGTGGAGGTGTTGGATCCATTCAACAAATTTGATTGCATGATCTACCTTAGTGTGGGTGTGGGAGGACTCTATTGATGAAGATGCAACAAGAAGATTGTATCAATGGGGGCTAATGGTTGGAACCCTGAGCACACTTGAAAATGGTCGTGGCCAATAGAGCTATGTTGAACATATGGACCCATCCAGTACTACTCTATACCAAGCACGCTTAACTGTGGAGTCCTAATGGGATCCAGTGCATTAACATTGTAGGAATTACATTACATTAGAAATGGAGATGGAATTACATTACATTCCTCATCAAAATGATGAATATCATGGTTTATCAAAACCACAAGCTTGGAAATGTCCATCTCATGTACTCATCATCATAGTTTCCGACATGGTAGAACTCCTCCTTGAGAGAATCTACAAAGGCCACCCAAGTGGGTTCTCTCATGAATGGCATAGATTCATCTGCAATGTACCTCTCCCAATAACCTACCCACCAAGCTCTGACATGGGGGAGGGATTTAAGGAGTGCGAAGGTGATATTTTTACTCTCAATTTTTTTTTGGATAGAGTAATAACCTTCTAGCAGATTCAACCATTTTTCTAGAGCATATGCATCTATCTGGCCTTCAAATAAGGGGATATCAAAATTGAATTGTACCTTGAAGGGTGTCGCAACTCTGAAATGGATGCTTGTCGAAGATGCCTCTACTGTCATCGATAGTCATCGAAGGATCCAAGTGAAGTTTTCCATCATCCCGTTCCTCTGTCACACGAGGATTTCCTCAAGCAATGTTTTGAAAGGGTCTCCTGCTCCGCTACTCCATCATCTCTCTTTTATTCTTCCATGGGAGGTCACTTGGGCTAGTGAGAGTGATTGTCCTCAAGCGAAAATAGCTCAAGACCCAACTCTCTATACCCTGACCTCGTCGGGGACATGCCTCGAGAAATAACAAGGAGCAAATTTCCCTAATACCACTGATTTTGATTATGCTGAGAACGAAATGAGATACAAATGAAAATATAGTAAAGGGCACAAAAATACAATGAAACCCAAGTTCTATTAATGAATAAAATAGAAAAACACTATAGAACACAAACTTGCCAAAATGGTGGTAGTTTATCTCTAAAGAGAAAGAGATGTCGGCTACACTCGTTCATAAATAAGCATTACATCACACTCCATTGCCTACTCAAAGGACCTCCTTCACCTCAATTATATATGAGAGAGTGAAAGGAGAATAATTGCCATGATCCGTGTGGGATAAATTGGTCTACCTTCACAAAATGCCATAGGCATGTAAAACACTAGGACTTCCCAGGAGGTCACCCATCCTAGTACTACTCTAGCCCAAGTGCACTTAATTGCAGAGTTCTAATGGGATCCATTGCATTAATGTTGTAGGCATTACATTACATTACAAATGGATATGGAATTACATTACATTCCCCATCAAAAGGGTGATTATCATGGTTTATCAAAACCACAGGCTCATAAACGTTGATTCATTGGAGAAGGTAGATGGCCACCGATATTCACTTAGATCGGTCGGAAATGTTGATTCAGTGGAGAATGTGAATGGCCATCGAGATCCACCTGGATCAGCCACACAAGGGCTCTAAACTACCATAGTAAGTTGTGACAAATCTATAATAAGCATAGTTACCGACTTAATGAGAACTGTGACCTCAAAACGAGAACTCTAGCCCTTAAAACCCATATTTTTGCATAAAAAACATGAAAATCAACCCCCAAATAAAAAATTGGTGTTACTGGTAGCACCATTTTTTTAAATAGGGTCAAAATTACAACATTTTCAAACATGGCCTTCGAAACTCAGATAGTAACTCAGAAAAAACTTAAAATCAACACTTAAATAAAAAAGTGATGCTACGTAAAACAAAATGTTTTTTCCTAAACATGAAAATCATAGCTATTTACGACCTAATTGAAATTGTGACATTGACAACAAAACTCTACTTAAACAAACAACCCAAAATTGGACCCCAAATGGTCACTTGAAAATTTATTTACAATTTTTTTTTTTAATTTACATTAAAAAATAAATAAATAGAAAGAACAAAATATTTGCAAATATATATTTTTTTTAAATGACTAAAAATATATATTCAAAATTCAATTAAAAAAAAATATTAAAAAGCAGAGTGAAAAAGAAAAATAACAAAAATAAATTAAATTTTTTCTAAAAACAATAATTAAAAAAAAAATTATATATATATATTTTTTACAAAACAATCATTAAAAAACCTTTAAAAAGTAAAAAAAAAATAAAAATTGAAAAAGACTAAAAAAATATATAAAAAAATTCAACAAAACAAAATGTGTAAAATAAAAAAATATTAAAAAAATCCAAACTTTAAAATATATTTAAATGAAAACAAAACTGTTTTAATAAAATCAATAACTAAATAATAAAAGAAAATTTTAAAACTAATTTTAAAATAAACGTCTAAGCATATTTAAAAAAATAGAAAACTAAAATTAAAAAAAAATAAAAAAATAAAAAACAATTTTACCATACAAAATTATCAATTTCAATTGAAGCTAAAGTTAAAAAATAGAAAAACTCAAATATAAACAAATTTAATAACATTTAAAACACAAAAAAATAAAAATAAAAATAAAATACAAATTTTACAATTGAAATAACATAAAATTTTCATTAAAAATAAAACTATTTTTAAAAAAAAAAACCTACATATTATTGGGGTGTCGTGGGGGGCATCGCCCCAAAAGTGATGTCGGACATCACTTCAGCATCGAGGGGATAATCCCTAGTCCCATAGGTCCATGGCTTAGCCCCTAGGGGATGGGGTGATGCCTGACATCAACCCCTATGGCCTCTCATCACTAGTGTGTGTGTGTGTGTATATATATATATATATATATATATATATATATATATATATATATATATATATATATATATTAAATTTTGTAGTTTAGGTGTGTTAATTTTTTTTAATATACAGTTTTAATTGTTCTTTGTGTTTTTTAAACTTTTCTAAAGTTTTTGGGCCATAAATTTGTTTTTTTACCTTTTTTTTTTTCGCTTAGTTATATATATTTTTTGTTTTTTGTTTTTTTTTCCTCTTTAGTTTTTGAAGTTTTTCTTTACTTTTTTTTATTATCTAAATTTGTTTTTTATTTTTTATTTTTTAATTCCAATTCATTTATTTTTTTTTAGTTTTTAATTTGTCAAAAAAAAGAAATACAATTTTTTGTTAAATATTAAAAAATAGTGTTATTTAACTACAATTTTTTTTTTTATGTATTGAAGTAAAGGTAAACAATGTGTTAACAATGATGTTTTCCACTATATTTTAAAAGTATGGAACAATAAATTAATTAAAGAGACACAATTATATGAAAAATGGTAACTTCAAAAAAGAAAATGGTAAAAAATATTTTTAAGATTTAAAGAAGCATGAAAAACTGACTAAAAACACACAATTTTTTTTTTAAATTGAAAATCGATGAAAAATAAGCATTTAAAAAAAATTGAAAACATTGTGGATCGAAAAATTTAAGATATCGAAAAACCACCTAAAAAGGGAGAGGGGGTGCTACCGGTAACACCATTTTTAAAAACGAGGTAACAAATTAGACCCCCTCAAAAACGAGAACTTTGTAGAATTCTCGTTAAGTTGGTAACTATGTTAATAATGAGGGCCTTCTTGTAGTCACTTAGAAATCATGAATGACCACAATGGCTTCAAGAGGTTTTCAAGGGATTTAAGACTTTTAGACTTTACTTTTCAAGGGATCTATACTATATTGAATTTACTTTTCACAATTTAAAACCCCTTTTATGAATGAACGTGATAACATATTGATCAACAAGGTGAAGCCCCCATGTTTTTTCTTCTAGCTTACATTGTCCAAGGAAAACCCATGAGTATTTTCCCTCATTTTGAGGATGGTACCCAACGTAAAGCCTACAATATTCAAGGCACAAGGATGGTCAACAATAGGGATCGAAACCATTACAACAATTTACTCGTTAAGAGCTCAACATGTCACTTGCGAGAATTGAACCTGGGTGGGGAGGATAACAATCATTCCTGATCCCAACCACATGAGATAAACCCAATTTACAAACCCCCCATGTTTTTACCCTAAGGTTCTTTTTAATTTCTACTGCAATTGTGTCAGTGTCATTTATGTCACAAGGAAAGGCATGTTGAATCCTAGAAGTGCTAGTCAAAATGTTGATGATTCCACCAATAAGTCGTAATTGTGGTTCTCTATATTTCTGTCCAAGTTCTCTTATTTTCAATAAAAGCGGTCATAAGATTTTTCTTCTAACTTGTTCATTTTCTTCATTATTCTTATATTTTTGTTTTGTCTAATTATTTTTTTAGACAACAAAGTTAAGATTTGCATCATTTTCTATTTTTTTTTTTTTTTAAGACTTTGCAAATGTAACTATCATTAGCACCATTCGTTGAACTTTTGTTTTGATTTTTCTTTTGTATTTTGATAAAAATGTACTTGTTTATCAATATAACATATTTTTTTAAAGAAAGTTTTCTTACATGTTATACAATAAAAAAATAGACATATTTATGATTTGTTTTTAAAATTCTTTCCCTCTTAATTTAAGTGATTTTTTGTTTTGGTTCCTTTGTTATTGGAAGAATTTTTTTTTTTCATAATACAATGTTTTTCGTTTTCCTCTACCTTTAAGGGAATTCGTTCTTTGCATTTTTCTTTTGTCTTTGCTAACCTTTGTCTATGATTACTTATGTCTTCATTAAGTGTGTTGTATGATTGTCATTTCAAAGGTTTGTTTCGGTATTTTTTTTACATTGCATAAAGATAGATTTGTTTGACTTTTATTTGTTGTAGAAAATAGTTTGGAATTTATATCGACAAACATTTGTACATTTTCAATGGATCATATATTGTATGTGTCTCATTTTTTTGAATTTAAATTATGTTAAATTCCTTTCCTCCTTGTGTAAAAGAAGGTATTGAAGTTGTGATATTTCTTGTTTCAAAAGACTATAAGCGGATTTGAACGTTTAATGTTCTAGATAGCCACTCATAAATAAATAAACCTCCCTCAATATTTTCTTCCTTATATGGAAATGTTAATTGTATAATGTAGCCTTGCCAATTTTTTTTATTTTTGGTGCTTCCTTGATTACATCATCATTAATATATTGGTGAATTCATCTAATTGTGAAGGAGTCTTTATGCATAATTGCATTGTTGTTTTTTTTGACACAATACGTTGGAAACAAGCCACACCATATTCATTATTTTGTAATTGGCAGAATATCTAAAAACAATGTTCGTCATACATACTTTCAAACATATGAACTTTGCTAACTTTGTTTTCTTGAAGATTAGAAGAATTGTGAATCTTTATTTTGCATAGTAATGGCTCGAAATGTCCAATTAGTGGATTTTTGTCATGGAACAATATGTCATACAGGTTTATACATAAGTTGAGTTGAAATGCAAGTATTTTTAAATTTCCCTTAAAAAATTGATGATGCTTTAAGCAAATAAGCTTGAAATGAAAATTGTCTACAATGAGTTAAAGTTGCATTATGCCATATTTGTAATTGTCTCTTTAATACAATGCAACTATTTATAAGAATGGAATGTAAAATCCCATATTTATAGTTGGCTCTTCAATACAATGCAACTAATGCAACTATCTATAAAAATGGAATGTAAAAGCAATTTGACATTCTTATACCTAAAAATGAAACATTAAATCCTAAGAAAATGAAAAATCAAAATGTTAGGTTTAAAAAAAAATTAGATCCTTTAAATATAAAATAAAATAAGTACAAAATATAAATAATATAACATAATATATATATATATATAATAAATCATATGCAATATCTTGGCATAACAATTTCATACTTAAAGAAAAAGTCATTTTTAATTCAAGAGTTTTTCAAGGCCAAATGAGTTACTTCCAAGTTGTTTGGTAATGAAGCATAAATTCAACATCAATAATCTATGTAAATCACCATGTCAAGTGAAGGTAGTATAAAATATGAAAATTGTATATATAATTAGATTTTACTCCTAAATAATGAGTTACTTCCAAGTTGTTTGGTGATAAGCATA
The DNA here is from genome assembly GCA_009831015.1 of Picea engelmannii. Classification (NCBI taxonomy): domain Eukaryota; kingdom Viridiplantae; phylum Streptophyta; class Pinopsida; order Pinales; family Pinaceae; genus Picea; species Picea engelmannii. The sequence goes on from ML788656.1 coordinate 358,493, forward strand.
AATTCAACATTAATAATCAATGTAAATCATTATGTCAAATGAAGATAGTTTTAAATATGAAAATTGTATATCCGATTAGATTTTACTTCTAGATTTTAATAGGTTTTGAATATGAAATTCACAAATAAGAGACAACATTAAACATAAGGGTATAACACATTAGATTTTATACATAGGAAAGGTTAGTTTGCTAGTTGGCTCTGGCCCCACTTCACTTACCAGGTAGGGGGACATTTATTGAATGCCCCTCCATTTCCATTGGACACAGAATCTCTATGTGATAACCCAAGGAAAAGAAGAGAGATATATACCTATTTCAACCCCTTCCTTCAATAATGAAGAGCCCTATTTTGTAGTTAGCTCACCATCCCATTTTTGGAGGACCTATGGGTAGTTCTCCCTTATTTCTTGGAACGAAAGAGGGATGACGATCCTAGGTCATAAGCAATTCATTTTTGGATTATGTCAAAAAGCTAATTTGGAGAGCCCTATTTTGTAGTTAGCTCACCATCCCATTTTTGGAGGACCTATGGGTAGTTCTCCCTTATTTCTTGGAACGAAAGAGGGATGACGATCCCAGGTCATAAGCAATTCATTTTTGGATTATGTCAAAAAGCTAATTTGGACATCACACATGAGGATCTAATCCTTGTTTCTCTCTGCTTTGACTTTTAGTTATTTGATAGATATATCCTAACCTTGACCTGTACTAGTTGAAGTTGCTATATATCCTAAGGTTGTAGAAAAATAAAATTGTGTAGCAATTTTTTTGGGAATGTTGTCTTATATTCTGTAATTAGATATTTCTAGTTTCTTTACTCAAGTTTAATTTTTATTATCTTTTGTTTTTATTAATTGCATTTCCTTGATGAGTATTTTTGTTGACAAGGTAGGTGCATGTTTGATTCACGATGAAGTTGTAACTCACCTTCATATTTTTTACCACATCTATTTCCATTCCTACTCACACCTCACCAGTTATGCTTTCTCTACTTAAAGTCACTTGGTAAAGTTACTTCACTACTAAAATAAAAATCAAAGTATAGTTTTCATTATGTTGAATTGATAAAGAAAACAAATAATTTGTTGTGATTTCATGCAACGGTATAGACATACCAACGTATGTTTAGAAGAACAATGAAAATGATCTAAATAATTATTTGAAACAATAGACATCTAAAATGCGAGACGTTAGTTACGAGGAGGAAGACTATATTGTATTAGATGATAAGGACTTTGGTCTTATTTTTTAAAAGAGTAAGACTTATGTGCTTTCTCTTCCGAACAATGTTTCAGTTATATTGTTTTATTTTTTAAAAAGGTATATACATAGGAAACACTTCATACTTATTTGGGAGGTCTCCAACTAAATTTAGGAAAGTGAATTTAAAAACCCATTAAATAATTAATGTAGATATTATGTAATAGAATCAACATAGTTGTAATGAGTGATTAAGTTGCAACCATGGTCGATGCCTAGTCTTTTCACAATCAGTTAAAAATGGAGAATAAATTTGAAAGATATTTGTATGGAAATTGACCACAAAATCTTATTCCAAACCATCTAAATTGTAGCAAACTACATTTTCAAATCATTTTTCACATCATATTATTCACAAGACCTTTGAAATCACACATTTATCATCTCCTTAAAGCAACATCTTCAGTCTCTAAGATGACAATGTTAATCTAGCAATATCCTCATCCTCTAACACTACAATGAGCTTTGCATGAGCTACTTATAAGATTCAATAAAGCTTGTTAGTTATTAATGAACCATTTGAGCATAAACACAAGTTTTAAAATACTAATGTTCAATAATTTTTCAAGAATGTAACCTATTAAAAAATATGTAGTCTCAAAGGAATCTCTTTATTTTATTTGATTTAACTCACATAAAATTGGGTTATTATTCATGTACAATCTAATATCTATGCACTTTTTTACAAGTTAGTTGTAGAATTTCTCCGTGGTTCTTTGTCTCAATGGTATATCATAGGCATTCCATACCCTGGGGTGATTACCAAGAATGAAGATTGAAACTTCTTGCTAACCCCTAAATTGGATAAGTTGAAATGATGTGTGAATTCCCTAAAACTATTTATACCAATTTTAGTGGACATTTTTAGCTTTCTAATACTCTCGCAATCTCAGTTGGCTAGAATTTTATGTATCTGGGAGAAATCCCTAAGTATATCATTAAAACAACAAGAAAAATGATCATGTTTTTAATAGAGAAAAAACGAACATAAATAAAATAAATTAGTATAAATCTATTTTAAGCCCAAATGTTTAAGTGAAAAGGGTTTTATACTTATTTCATTTCATTGTTTAATAGATCTAGAGTTAAAATAAATCTATTTAAAAGTTTTATGCAAAATATTTTCCACCTAGGAGTGTGCCATATCATCTTTCAAAACAATATGGGTTTGGTTTTTTGGAAAGATCGGATCAAGGCTCTCATTTTGGAATTTTCGTATTTAGATTTCTCGCATACTTATAGAGATTTTAACTAGGAGGTAGATGAGCTATCCAAACAAGCTCTGGAACATCTGAAAGGAATATTAACATATTTTCAGATGGAGGATGGGCTTATGAGTCCATCTTTGTTCCTAAACCTTTATTGACGCATTATTGTATTTATTGCTATGCAGTTTTATCTTTTTGTTGGTTCTTGGATCTCAGGAGTGCTCTATGGTTTGGACTTTTGTAATATGCTGGTATCATTTGAAGTCTTCTACATATAGGTTTTCTTGTGTCATTGCCTGAGTGGAGTTGTAGTGTTTTGTTAATACTCCATTGTACTTCTGGGGCTGACTGTTATCGTAGTATGATCCTTGTTTTTGGGTTGACTATAATCACTATGACAAAATATTGTACTGCAAAGAGACTTTATATATATATATATATGAGCAATTTTTTTTTTGAACAAAAAAAACAATATCAATAATTTATTGTAATTGGTCAAAGTGGATACTCAACATAAAAAGAAAAATCCCCAAACTTAAAGGGATAATTCTCAATTGTTGTGTACAAGATTTGAATAAGATGTACAAAGTGAATTGATAACAAATTTAATTAGAATGGATACACATAATAAGAACCCAAAATAGCAAAGGGAATTTAAGCAATAAGCTACATTACTTATTTTAAAACAAGTGTAGAATATGTAAGCGTATTATTAAAAATTACATTTTCATTTAAAATTTTGAAATTAAAAATAAATAAATCAATCTATAAAATATTATAAAGTGAAAATATTATCATAATAATATTAATATAATATAAGTATATAATAATAATTTAATATATGAAATGTTTTTCTAAGAGTTTGTTTTATTTTTATTTTAAATTATTAAAAAAAATCCAAAATCAACCATCCAAAGAGGTTATGCACACTATGAATATGGAATGAACTCACTTATATGTCACTTATATATATATATATATATATATATGCTTTTAAGGAATATTACATGCAAAATTTTTGAGTGATCACTTCTCTCTTCAAAATG
>ML788656.1:362097-378660 GCA_009831015.1 Picea engelmannii
AAAAAAAAAAAAAAAAAAAACACTAATATATAATACTAATATATATTTTTATTCCGACAGACACAAAATAATTTATATTGCACCACATCATCAAAACAACTTTATTAGTAAAAACTCTTCAAAAGTATACAATTGCCACTCATATGATTTAACTTATCATTCTTCAAAGTATCTCAATACTAAACATAATAACTTACCATTTTAAAAATATTTAATACCAAATGTATTTCATATCTCATTAATGTTTTCATTTTAACTAAAAGGATTTTTGAAAAATGATAAGAAAATGTAGTCATGTAATCACAGATATTATTATCAGCTTTATTTAAAAAAAATAAAAAATGAATTGTTTTGCAACACTATTCTTTTTTCTTTTTCTTTTTTTTTAATTTAAACAAAGTTTTTAATTTAAATAAATTTAATGAAGGAAAATATTTATAAACATTAAGCTTCAGTTTTCAATATCATTATTTATAAAAAAACAATAACAAATGTTATCTCTTGAATCATTTAAGTTTTTTAGATATTTATTGTTAATGAATTTATTAAAATAAAGTGGAAATCTAAGTGTTATTGAAGGTGTATCGACAGAGGCATCTTTTTTTTCATAGGAAAAAAAACTTTTATATTCATATGAGAATATACATGTTGTTGTTTTTCATGTCAAGTCTCTGTAGGCTTTTTTTAGGAACTATACAACCTATGTGTCTAATCTACTACAAAACAAGCCTTTATTGGCTTTTTCAAACACTTCTACATCATGTTCAAACTTTACATAAACATATACGACTTTACATGTCGGAAAAAAGAAAAGGCTTCTTCAAAGACGAAACTCCATTGCTTTGGTTTATGCTCCTTCAAAGAACTCATAAAAACCGAAGGCTCCTTTCTGCAACTGCAAGGCTTCCTTTGAGAGTTCATCTGCCTTTGCGTTAAGTTCCCTAAGAATGTGCTGGAAGGATAGCCATTCAAAATGTCTGAAAGTAAGCTTGATGCCTCTTAGCAAGGAGGCCAACTTGGGATTTTGAATATTGTCATTACCCCTCACCCAGTCAATCACCAATTTGGAGTCACCAAAAACTTGAAGCTTTGACAAGTTTTTTTCCTTTGCAGTTTCCAAGAGGGTCAAGAGGGCTATAAGTTCTGCTCTACTATGTGTTCCACCCTCTGGCGCATATCCGGTGTGGATAAAGTGGTTGTGACTAATAAAAGGAACCACTCCCACTCCACATGAAGGAGAGTGTCCTTGATTGGCCTCGTCGAAGTAACCCCAAGGGATGGTGTAATCAATGGGAGGAGGGATTACAATCCGAGACTTGCTTTCCCTTAATTCTTCCTTGAACTCTTCTGCTTGATTGAGTGATATTTCCGCAAAGACCTATGGAGGAACATACTTATCTTTAAAAACAAAGTTGTTTCAGGCCCACCAGATGTTCGAAATCATGATAACATGGAGGCCTACGAACAAGGATATTGATGTGTCTTGGATCCAAGCTCTAAAGCAGTCTTCGACGGAGCCTTGGTTCCAATTGGCCTTGGATTTTAGTTGTTCTTTTATTAACTGTGCAATCTTTTTTGTATAGGGACAGAAGACAAAGATATGCGTAATAGTTTCTTGATTTTCTTTGTAAAGAGGAAATCTATTGGGTCCACACCATCCTCTTCTAAGGAAGTTATCCCAAGTCATCAATTTGTTGTTTATTGCAAGTCGTAGGGTTAATTTACATCTGGGAGGAGCTTTGAGTTTCGAAAGGGGCTTCCACCACCATTTCGGAGGGGTCACCATGTTATCTTCTAACCAGGATTTGTAACCGAGTTTAACCGACTAGGACCCATTCTGTGGATTTTTTGACCAGCAAAGAGTGTCTTCATAGTCTTTGTCCAATGAGATAAAATTTTCTCATAAAAGGGAGATGTAGGAGTTCCACTCGCCTCACATAGCTTCACGGAGATCAAGAGATTCTACATTTTTCCATCCTGTATGCCCTTGAACCTAGGGAAAGCCAGTGTTTACATCGCCCAAGTACCAAAGGTTTTTTTCCTTAAGTAATTGTAGGAGAAGAGGAGAAATCTTATAATTGTTTCCCGCTCCCAACCATGAGTCTTCTCCCAATATTACCTTTGCCCTGTTTTTGATATGCCATACAATCCACTTTCCAACTAGGTGGAAGGCTTCCATTAGAGATTTCCACACAATTGAGCCTTTGGAAGATTTTGTAGCCTCTTGAAACCATTCAGAAATGGATAGGTTGGGGAAATATTTAGAGTTCATAAATATTACCCAAAGAGAGTTCCCGAGGGTTGGTCTCCAGATATTTATTCCCACTAGGGCTCGAGCAAAAAGATGAATGTTTTTTAAACCCCATCCACCCATCTCTTTTGGGGCTGTGATTGAGTTCCAATTGGTCAAATGAGTACCTCCATGAGAGTTTTGTCCCGCCCATAAAAAGTGAAAGCTTATACGATGAATTTTATCTAAGACTCCTTTAGGTATTGCAGCTATGGAATTCTAGTACACAGGAATTCCCTCTAAGAATGCTTTAATTAACACAAGTATTCCTTCTCTGGAGAGGCGTCTATTGACCCAAATGACTATTTTGGCCTCAAATTTTTTGATTAACCAACTCCAATCGTCTTTCCTGTAATTGTATGGTTTAAGTTGAAGCCCAGATATTTGAGTCCTTCAAAGAGAGGTTTCCTTTGAGCTGGAAAGATGTTGGCAAAGGAGGAATCTTCCGCTTCTGCACAATGATTAAGAATTAAACATGATTTCTCCATATTTAGTTTCATTCTCGTTGCGCTGCAATATAGGTTTCAAATATTTTTAAAGGAATTCAGATTCCTCTGAGAAACGAACAAGCTGCAGAATATGTCATCCATGAATAAAAAATGAGTTATTGATTCAGATTCAAAGATTGCAATTCCTTTTAGGAGGTCGTTGGCTCTGGCCTCCTTTATCATATTTCTTAGTTCTTCGACGATAATAAATAATAGAAAGGGATAAAGGGGACAACCTCGACGGAGTCCTCTGGATGCTTTGAAGAAATGGGACAGAGCTCCATTGATAAGGATGGCAAAGGAAACGTTTTGAATGCATCCCATTATCCAATTGAGAGCTTTCAAACTCATGCCCAATTGGATGAGTACCAGACATAGAAAAGTCCAGTTTACTTGGTATACAGTTTTGAGTGATCCAATTTAAGGATGGATGCCTTAAGATTTCTTTTTTTGAGAGAGTGGAGCACTTCTTGAGTGATGGCTACCACGTCGTGTATCTGTCTATTGTGTAGAAAACCAAATTGTTCTTCTCCTATGAAAGCACTAAACATCGGTCTCATTCTTCTAGAAATAATCTTGCAAATTAATTTATAGATAACATTGTAGCATGAAATCAATCTATAATCCTCAAAGGAAGAAGGGCACTAATTTTTAGGGATAAGGCACAAGAAGGTGGCATTTAGAGGCCCGTGAACTCGTCCTTATTTTTGAGATTCCCTTACCACCATCAGAAGATCGTTCTTCAGGAAGTCATAGAAATCCTTATAGAATTCCACAGTAACCCCATCTGGGCCTGCGATTTTTCCATTCTTCATGGAAAACAATGTCGCTCTTGATTCCAATTCCTTGACCTCTTCCTCCAAGGATAAATTCATATCTTCAGAAAACATTGTGGGAAATTTTCCCACTACCTCCAAAATTTCTTGAATAGGGCAACCAGGGGGGGGCTAAGAAAATATTACTGAAGAATTTTACTCCAAGCTTTGACTTGTCTTCAAAGGATACCTCCATATTTCCTTCTTCATCTTTGATTTCCCATATTATGTTGAGGTTTCTTCGAAAATTCGTAAATTGATGAAAAAAATTTGTGTTATTGTCTCATGCTTTTATCCAGAGAGCCTTGCTTTTAATTTTCCATTCTTGTTCCTCTGTTTTTAGCCACGAGCCCCATTTTTCCTCTAGTTCTCTTAAATCCTCTAAATTTTCATTGGAAAGGGGTATTTCCTCTAGCTTCCTATAGGCCTCGATGATATTTTCTTCAATGTCCCAAATGAATCATTGCCTCTTGGAATCGCAAAGAGGAAGCCATTTTTTAATGATGCTTTTCAAATTCTTAAGATTAGTTGAAAATTGCACAATGAGTGGAACAATATTCAGAGGGGATAACTTGACCCAAGTGGAGAGAACCAGATTCCTGAAATCTTCTTCTACCAGCTAGGACTGGAAAAATTTAAGAGGGGAAGGAGGGGACTCAAAGATCGAAGACCAATGTAAGAAGATTGGGCGGTGGTCCGAAATTCCTCCTACCTCTACCATTTCTCTAAAAATTGGTCCCAAATCTAGGAGGGCTTCAGAAACTAAGAAGTGATCCAATATTTTTGCAACCTCCTCATCCCTAGTCCTGAAATTTCTCCAAGTGGGAGACAACTTCATAGGTTTGATATCCACCATACCGAAATTTTCTAAAAAGACATGGAAAAACCACTTTTCTTGTCTTCCCTTGGTTGTGCACCCCAAACCTCCCAAAAGGATAGGGTGAAATTCAAGTCCCCCCCTGCCACCATTAGCGGGTTAGAAAAAATGCCTGCAAAAATCAAGTCCTCCCAGAAGGAGGTCCTATTAGAGTAGGGACCATAAACATTGACCACTGAGAAGGAAAAATCACTATTCTTATGTTTTAATTTGACTGAAATTGAAGAGCGAACTACAGAGGAGGATAATGCCTGAAAAATTAGGACTGCACCCTATAAGCACGCCTCTCGATAATCTAGAAGCATCAATTGTATTGAAAGACCAGTTCCTAAGCCAAGGACTAAAAATTTCTCTAGCTTTGTTACCAGGACACATTGTCTCTTGAATCAAAATTATGTCCAGATTTAGGCTTAGGAACATTCTTTTGAGGGCTAGTTTCTTCGGGGCACCCCCAATATCTCTCGCGTTGAAGGAAAGAAATATCATTTTTCCCTCGTCGGAATGGATTTATCTGCTCTAAGGGCCCTTGTGATGGTTGCTTGGGTTCCTTTGCGAATTTATGCAACAGTTATTTCTTTCACTTTCTAGAGATGGGACTTTCTGCTAGCCTAAGTGAGAGGAGGAGGGTAGAAGGACAATCCTTCATAAGAAGGGTTGTCCTCTCAAGTTTTTTATCTCAAGGAATATATTTTGATCAAGGGGGAAGGTTGACTTCAGGGGAAGGGGGAGAGGGTTTTTTGGGGGAGAAGCCTCAGGTGAGGGCATGGAGGAGGAAAACCTAGGGGGGGAGGGTGAATCTGTAGGAAGGGAGGAGTTCCTGGGAGAGGGGAGGGGAACAAAGGGAGAGGGGACATAAGACAGAGGAAAATTCAAACCCGTACCATTAGGAAGAGAACTTGATGGAGAAAGGGAAGAAATGTCCATACCTGAATCAAAATATTTTTTAACCAAGTCACCCAAAGCTTGGCTGGAGAGGACCACTTTGTCATTATCCAAAGGAAATTCCTCCTTTTTTCCTTCCACCACGATGACTTCAACTGTGTCATGTTTTCTAATTTTAGATTTAGCTTTCCATTATCTGGTAGGGGGTTACTGGAGTGACACGAATATGGTGCACTGAGAGTGAATGTGTCCAACTTCATTGGCACCTGAAAGGTAGTCTCTAATAGTCTACCTTCTGGTGCCATGTGATTCTAACATAGACTAAATCAATACTTCCCACTAGGCCTTCTCCGACATCAAATTCGATCATGATGCAGGCCCACCTGCAATCTTTTTTTGAGTCCCAATTAGGTTCTAGCTTGATTAAAGAACCCAATTTGTTACCAATAGCCTCCAACGCTTCCCTAGACCAAAAATCCAAAGGCAAACCTGGTAAAATCACCTACACCTTCAAAACAACCATGGATTCCTTAAGGGGGTCCAAATCCACTGACCAGGGTTTAAGGGTAAGACCAAACGGACCCCAGGTCTAGTTCTGATTTTGAATCTCTTCACAATATTTTGTCGAAAGGATCATGAAGGAAATCCAGTTTCTAGACAAGATATGAATTTTCGGGGAATATCCAATCAAGGGTTTCCACTAGTTATTCATCCATCCTGTGAGGGATTTTTCTCCTGGAGACTTACCATAGAATCTTCCAACCAATGTCTTCCTAGCTAGCTGAGGGACTTTTCTTAAGGGATTATCGTCCCTGACTAACACCCTCACAGTTCCCCTTCATTCCTTGATACACCTTGCTGATTTTTCTGTGACAAATCAATCGAGATTCGAGGAGGGGACTAGTCTCCTTTACTGATATTATCCTTATTTTCTTCCTTCTGTGAATATGTAGGAATAAGAACCTTTTCCTTGGGAGAAGACGTCATAAAATTGTTTGGTTGCTTCGACGGCCTGGAGAGAGAGGAATGTAGAGAACCCGGAGAGACATCAATAAAATGTTCGTAGCTGGCAAGCTCAAGATCAGGGAAGCCATTAACTTGTTGTATGTGGGAGTTTGTGCGGGGAGCCAAACAAGGGGCACAAAGGATTTCCAAAAATTATGTGTGGGAGGAGAAGGAAGATGGCCCAGGGGACTAGCCTCGTAATCCACAACCTCCATATCATATTCTTCCATGTGTCTCAGACCACGTGGGGGGCACACGGGCTCCTGCAGGGACCTGCTGAAGTGCACCATCGAACAAGGGTTGGAACATGAGACTGGGGGATGGAAGGGGAAGGAGGGGAACCAAAAAAGGGAGGTCTGGGAATGGGAAGGGGACGAAGAAGGGATAGAGAGGGCCTGCAACCCCCGCCTAGGGTTCTATGCCACATGAGGCAATTTGCATGAAGATCTTAACCATAAACCCCGACTTTCTCTAATTGACTTAGGAATTTATAGACATGAAGACCATCATTTTGGAATAAAACCAAAGAATAAGAAAAAAACATATAGGATAAGTGACATAACCTAATTAAATTTGAATTTGGAGCCACCCACACACCAATGGATGAATTTCATTAAAATTATATTTGGAATTGTTCATCCATTCAAACCATCCCCGGACCAACAAATGAACCTAATTAAAATAAATGTAGACGTTAACATAAACTACTTTGATAGTTATTTTATTTTTATATCTTTGTCAATGATAGAAATGAGTATTTGACCTATAAAAAATTAGAAATCTATATCTAAAAGAAAGCAGTAAAACTATGGAATGTAAGTTATTGAGTGATGTTGTAAATGTCACTGTTATTTCTTTGTACAAGTGTTAGAACTTTAAATACCTTTTAATCGAAGGTAAGCTCTTGAATGTTATTGTAAATGCCATTGTTGTTTCGAGATAGATACAAAATCATGGAGATCTATATCGTACTCCTCTTTCTTGTATAGATGCCATAATTTTTAATATAAGTAGCTATAACAAAGAATATATGGATTCTTTTTTTTTAAACAAATGTACTACCTCTAACTATAGCTATTTAGTCAAATCAAATATTTCAACTAATAAAAAAATCATATTCTTTAATTTCAAAAAAAAAAAAAAAACAATTTTATTATTTTCTCAAAAATAAAATTGATAACTATTTTTACAAAACATTGCACAAACACCTATAAATTATGCACGAACACTAAGAAGTAAACTCATGGGATGCATGGACTAATAATAAAAGAATATGAAATCTACAACACTGGCATCTGGTTTTGATTTTCCACTGGTTTTGTTTACTGAAAACACGATACCATTAGCTATCCAACTATGTTTTGTTATGTCATTCATCCACAGGCTCCTTGATTCATCTTGTTGGCTTATGGATTAGCCATGAAAGTCTAAAGCCAAGGAAATCCCAAGGAGATCACTACAAGGGGATGCCTTCTATCCATGTTGTTTCGATGCCGTGTGGAGGTTGTATAATGCATACATTATCCATCGAGTATGCTTTATTTACATATGGATTTTGAAAAATGTTGAATATATATAATGGTGTAGGTTGAATTATTAGTTAATTGGGAAGACTAAGTTTAATATATTGGTCATGGGTTTGAAAGTTCCTGAGAGATATTCGTGTGTGCACATATAACACAATAGTTACTTAGCTACCTATTCAATGATTACACTTAGGTTGTTGATGGGTTTGTGAAATTGACTCATGTTGAAGAAAAAATTAGAGGCCCTAAAATTTGTGTTACACCTATTGTATTAAGACATAAATAAGGAGGAATCATACAAAAAAACCAACTAGTGATGAAAGGGATCAAATCTACCTTAGGCTTAAGAGAGGATCCTATAAGTCTAGGTCTCCATAGTTAACAAGTTAGAGACGGTTCTAATAACCCCAATGATGAAATGAACTGCTATGATCAAAGCAGTGATAAGACATGACATGGGTGAGTGCATATTGTAGTAATCCTAATTTTTTTCATCACTTAAGTTTTGTTGTGCGTAATACCTACTCTATTGAATTTTTACAATGCAATTTCTGTTTTTATTTTTGTTGATTTGAAAAATACTTAAGGAAATACCGAGCTTTTGCCAATCCTACTTGTTTTATCACAAATCAAAGCTCCATCGGTGAAGACAATCCTCATACATTAATTGCATTGTCTTCTACAAACACTCTTTAATATTTTCGAGTATTTTGTAGCTCCAATGTTCTTAAAGTGTACTCATAGTAATGGTTTTGTGGCTCTCACAATGAAAATTTTTAATTTTAGGATTTTGTAGCAATTATGAGCTCCATAAGTTGTGTTCTTGGTATATTATTTGGTGGGTGTGGTTTCAATAATATTTAAAGGTAAATATTTAAGCATCTAAGTTCTTCCGTTCTCCCTTTTACAAATAATTAGGTGGTACATGTTTGTTCATAAATTAAAACATTATTTCTCTCTTGACCAAGAAAATTTTGGAAAAGATAAAAGAAAAATACAGAGACCACTCTCTTTTGGCAAAGGACTAGGCCAATGTGTTCTAGCAAGGACCAAAGAAAAAACTCAATCTAGTGAGCAAACAAAAATACAAATAGAAACATAATTAGGTACGGGGCATAACACATTCAATCACCTCATTTCTAATTTTAATTGCCTTGTAAGTCTTCTGCAAGTATTTTAGGATCATAATAGAATAATCATGGATTCTTTTCATTGGAATGATAGAACAAACTAGTTTAGAATACCTATTATCAGCTAATAGGTCATCTGAAACAAGTTGCCCCACTTATATCTCCAATCACCTATGATGAAAAACCAATATCATGAACAACCTCTAGAGTAAGTGTTTCCTATAATTCAAATACAAACATAATAAAAAATGTTGTAAAATGTGAAAACGGAAAACATATTACAAAATGTTGTAAAATGGAAAAATGGAAAACATATTACAATCTAAAACTTGAAAAATGGTAGCAGAATATTTATTATACATCTAAAGTGGGGAAATAAAGAACTAAGAGATTTTTATATGAAGAGATTTGTACCCAAGGTCAACTAATCGCTAAATTTCATGGATGATAAAAGGCCTAGTAGAATGCAATAAAGTGAACCATCTGTCGCCTAAATCCAAGCACATTGCCTCATGCTTGACTTCCAACTCAGCCAAGTTGTTTGTGGGATATTGAGCAAACTCAAGCAAAAAGTCTTCGCCTACAATTTCCAAAATGTGTTCACATACCTAGCCAATATGGAGATTAGAAACGAATCAAAGGCATATTCTTCTCAAATGAAACTAAAATACTCCAATCATTTTAGGTGGACATCAATTCCATTGCCCATTGGAAAATCTGGTACATTAAAGGCCATTTCCATCATAGAAAGCCTAGATAGCTATAAATGAAGATGTGTAGTTTTACATTACTAAAAAAACAAATAGTAGAATGTGTTCCATATGTGCAATTAATCCATAGGATTGAAGATAACAAGGTTGTACATAGAGACATTACCTATAAGCTTCCTAACCATATAGGATTTTACATATTTCAACAACTCTTGGGTTAAGCTTAGTATGAGTACTCTTGGGTCAAGCTTAGTATGAGTTGTTGTATACCAATTTGCCTTGGAACTAGACCTCGATAGAAAACTTCAATCCCCTTTGCTTTAATATGAAAAGCTTAAAAGATTAAAATCTTATGTATGTATACAAAATTACAAATAGATCAAGTTGGTTCTTTTACCATATCAATGGGGTAAAACTGTTGATGTTTGGACAACATCGGGAAGACATTCTCTTAGAATAATAATTAATAATATAATTATTGATTATTAAATATCATATATAATAAGTAAATGATAATAATAAATAAGTATTGATTATTCAAGGGACACATCCTTTCATGGATGGTCACCATATGTTCCCTATATATGGAACACTCATCATTGTAATAATATATCTATCATATCTTATATGAAGAAAAACCAACATGGTATCAGAGGAGGACTAGGATAACTCACACGGGAGGGCCCAAGATCCTGAAAGAAAGTTTCTTTTATTTTTTTTTAGGAAACGAATTGCCCATCAATTTAAATTTCCATTGGTGAGAATATATACGTGTGAAAAGGTGTGAGAATTGTTGATTTCAACCGGGTTCAAGAAGCCAAACCTACCAACATGATTTGGCTTGGCCTTGCGAGACATGGAAGAAAATATCTGGCAAAATCTTCCCGACGATATGTTTTTTAGGATTTTGGCAAGGTTACCCCTTCGGGTTCTTGTGAATCTGAAGAGTGTGTGTAAACAATGGAATTATCTCCTATCATCATCGATGGGTAACCCTTTGCAAATAATGGATCAACACTTGCCATTTCATTCCCTTCCTAGGTTTTTCGTGCAACTAAATTAGGGTCACGGACATGATGTGGAAACTTGGGTTATAGAAGGAAATGGTTCACAAATTTACAAAGTTCCTTTGCATATCACTGTTATGGATGTTAGTAAAAGCCTCTTGTGCAACATTCGTGTACCATATGATTACTTAAGTAATTTGGCTACGGGGACTTGGAGACGTCTCACCATCCCTTCTCGTGAAGGCCAAGTTCCTGTATATTTGTTTTTCCATACGATGGCATTTGACGTTTCTACCAGGCGTTACATAGTCATAGTGGGCGAACATAATTCCGATGACTGACCCGAGGGATTAATAAAATAGTCATGGAGATTTATGACTCAGAATCCGATGCATGGACTAGGGTTTCTACCGATGTCCCCCACTATGTATCGCCTCACCTCTCGGGTATTCATTCACAGGGAAAGTTTTACTGGCATGTTCTTTGGGGTGAATCCATTTACCGCTTGGCAGTATTCACGGCTGAAGACATGACTTGGAAATTAATGCGAATTCCACAGGTATGTAACCACCAGTTATATTTAGATGGATTTGATCTAAAAATAGTGGGCTGACTTGTTATGCTATGCAAGCACCCTCTACTTCATTAAAATAAAACTTTACAGGACCTTGCTCCATGTGTTAAAATATGCAAGATAAAATTATGTGCCAAGTTTATGCTTCTTCCTTTAAAAATTTAAATGTGAGGTATGTGCAAGATTAAATATGTTGTTTACATAAATACAACAACAAAAATAACTTTCAGCAAATAATAACCAACAAACACTCACAACAAGAACAACATGATAAAGGAGTTCACCCCTCTCTGGGCTACATCTCCTTGAGCCTCCATCAATGGACTTGGCTCTCTGGGATTAATTTGTCAAAGATTCTTTTACAAGATGCTGCTCAACTCCAATGGAAATTTTGGCTGTACCATTGGGTTCAGAATACATAAAAACCCCAAAAATGACAAATAGAACTCTGAAAACGGATCATGGCTCATCCAGGCATGACCTCTTCTACATGTGGCCTTAAGCTTCCCTGAGCTTCTCTTTGGAAAAAACACCTGTAAAAGTCCTCAAATGGATCTGAAACCTATCCCAAAGTGTTCAGAGCATAATAACTAGTCAAAAATGATTATTCAATCACAGAAAATAAACATAGGCTCATCTGAGCAAGACCTCAAACAATGAGGGCTTCAAGCTCCCTAGAGCTTCCTGAAACTTCAATGGTTAGAAACCTACAAAATAAGTCTTCAAATGGATTTGAAAATAGTTCCAATGGATTCAAAATGTCCAAAAACCCCTAGCTGGGCTTTTACGGCACCTCATTCGGCCAAAAAATGAAGAAGATAGGCCTCCTGCCATTCTCTTCCTTCAAGCTTGTTGTTTTTGGTTCGCCAAAACACACCTCTGTGTGCTCTAACCAAGAACACGCTCCAAAACGTGTGCTTAAACCCAACACCGGGCGCAACCGCATAATGGTGAAAACTGTAGGACGGTTATGGGCACGCCAGCCCCTAACCGCCAAGACCACGGGCATATGGGTCTATGTGACCGCGGCCCTGCACAAAAGAGCTCAGTTCCAAGAGAGAATATATGGGCAACAAGTGGTGGGCATGTGGTTGGCTGTAACCGTTCAAACCAAAACCAAAAAAAGTCCGCACGCATATGGTGGCAGGTCATATGATTAGACATAAAACCGAGGCTATTGTAATACCAAAACCCGCGTGCGGAATATATGTTAAGGTCACATGATTAAAGTCTATGCGACTGGGGCTTTGAATATCTTTTAAAATTCCCGCGCACTCCATGTATAAATCGGTGGTCATATATGGTTTAAATTTATGCGACCGGGGTTGGGGCTAAGCCCCAGCCTGGACGCGCCCCATATCATATTTCAATGCAATTTAAATATAATTAAAACCATAGTTTAAACAAGGACCACCATGTGGGCTAGTGGTAGCCCACACACTACCAAAGCGCTGCCAAAAGGGGGATGAGGTCCGGGGTTTGATCCCCATGGACTCCATAAATTTTGAACCAATAACCAATACAATGGTGCCACATGGTAGCCCATGACTGGGCCACGTGGCACCAAACCACTAACCAAAAAATGCCACGTGTCAAAACACCATTCGCCCAAATCTGCCAATCTGAAACTGCCACGTCATCAAATGCCATGTCACCGTACGACCGCTGCCATGTCATCATACGACCTCTGCCACGTCAGCCTGTACGGACTGTATAGTCAACACAATTTTTTTACCTGTTTGACGATTCAAACAGATCGCGATATCTCTGGCTCCCGACGTCTGTTTGAACCCAAACGAGTTGCGTTGGGTTCGTGACAACGAGGGCTACACACTCATTCGTTTTGAGGCAATTCCGAGAACTTTGATTTTTGAGCTAAAATTTGACCCCTGGTCCAGATTTTGATCAGGATTCGATATCGATGGAAGGTTGGTAATTTGGGGAAAAATGTAATGAAAGAAAATATAATTGTCAGTCGAACGTTCCCCTATAATGCTTACTGTGCTATAATGTTCCAACGCGTTTGATATTTTAAAGCGCAGATGATATACATGTTTGATTCCATGTGAAGGTTATCATTAGAGTGAACGTGAGCCCAACCACCTAAAGACTCACCTTGAGTGTGTGTGGGCCCCACCACGTGCAGTGCGTGGGTCCGCTTGAAGTCTAAGCACTATGTGAAATCTATTTGAGGGTGTGAGTGAATCTTATAAATAATAAAGGTTATGTGGATGGATCACTGAGAATTGAAGCACGATTTTGTTGAGACAAGGGTTCCACCAAATATGCATTGAGAGGAGTTGGGACAACTTAATTTCAACTAGATTCTGGAAACAAGACATTGGTTCCATGAGGAAACCTCGATATGTCTTGGAGACATTGGTTCAATGAGGGAACCTCAATGTTTCCTAGAGATGTTTTAAGCAACATCATGAGACATTCTCCCCGGAGGATCTTGCATGGACTAGTAATATAAAATCTGGACTTCATCCTCCTGATGTGCCTTAGATGGTTAGATGAAGGAACCAAGACATTGGTTTCATGAGGGAACCTCAATATCTCTTAGAGATGTGTTCCACGAGGGAACCAAGGGTTGTCTAGTATGGAAAGAGTTCATGAGTCAATCCCAAGGTTGGATAGTTTAGGATATTTTGAGTGTCAAGTATACATTCATGTACCCAAGAAGAAAAGGACCAAAATAGACCCTTCAGGAAGAAAGGGTACATTTGTGGGGTACAATGAGTCTTCGAAGAAATATCGAATCTACATCCCTAGTCAAAGACAGATTAAGGTGAGAATAGGTGTTACCTTTGAGGAGGATGTAGCCTTTAGGAGATCTAGAGGATCTCACATGGATATTGATAGTGAAAGATAGGAAGAGATGGTGGCTTCTCCCCCTCACCCTCTAGTAGTTCAGAGGGAGACAGTTGTTCCTATTGATCCAATTGATGATCCCGTTGATGTTCCCAGAGATATTGCAGTAGGTTGGAAGAGAACTACATGGGCTCGGCAGACTCTGTAGGAGGTAGAAGGACATGCAGCTCCACATGGTACCTTCCGAGAGAGAAAGAGACCTCAACTATGAGCCACATCATTGATTCTAAACCTTCTTGTTATGAGGAGGTATCTAGTCAGCCAGTATGGAGAGATGCCATGATGGAGGAGTATCAGTCCATCATGAAGAGTGATGTGTGGGATATTGTTCCAAGACCCGAGGGGAAGTCTGTAGTGACTTCCAAGTGGATCTATAAGATCAAACACACAGTTGTCGAGAGCATCGAGAAACACAAAACGTGATTTGTTGCTCTTGTTGCTCGATACACTTCTATCCGGACGATTATTTCCATTACATTATCCATGGGTTGGAGACTACATCAGATGGATGTGAAGATAACCTTTCTCGATGGAGATATTGAGGAAGAAGTATACATCAAGCATCCAGATGGTTTTGTGATACATGAGAAGGAGTCTCATGTGTGCAGGTTGAATATGGCCTTGTATGGAATCAAGTAACCACTTTGAGCTTGGTATGCAAGGATTGATGGACACTTGATGATTTTTGGGCTTCAACAAAAGTGTTGTCGATCCCAGCCTGTACTACAAGACTGTTAATGGCGAGTCCTTGATTTTGGTCCTCTACGTTGATGATTTATTCATCACCGATACAGAGAGCCTTATTGTTGAATGCAAGTATGCATTGGCCTCTAAGTTTGAGATGAAGGACCTTGGTATGATGCACTACTTCTTGGGACTAGAGGTGTGGCAAAGAACTAATGAGATCTTCCTGAGTCAGGGGAAGTACCCAGTTGAGATATTGAAGAATTTTTAGATACTAAACTTGAAACCTACGGCTACACCAATGATGATGAATCTGAAGAAACTAAGTGTGTATTCTTCTGATTCCGACGAAATTTATCCAACTCTGTACAAACAATTGATTGGATAATTGATGTATCTGGTTAACACCAGACCAAATATTTCTATGCAGTGAGTGCACTTAGCCAGTTTATAAGTCAGCTGAGATAGACACACTAGATTGTTGTGAAGCACGTGTTGAGATACTTGTGAGGAACATTTGGATATGGTATGAGATATACTTCCAGTATTGATATGATATGGCAAGAATATGTTGACTCTGATTGAGCAGGGAGCACAATGGACAGAAAGAGCACCTTCGGGTGTTGCTTCACTTTGGGATATTCCATGGTTTCTTGGTGTAGAAGGAAATGAACTTATGTGGCTTTGAGCACAACATAAGCAGAGTACATTGCATTAAGTATGATAGTCCGTGAAGCAGTGATCAGGGGATCAAAATTTGGTCAATTTTCAAAGTGCTCAGAATGCGATGAAAACAGTGCCATTGCGTCCGTCTCGTTTTCCTGATTCCGGCGGTATATTTATTTTCGCAAATGGAGTCCGTATGGAGGAGATATTGCGATTTGACCGCCAAGTCAAATAGGTAAAAATTTGGGATGCTGACTGTACCTGCCCGTACAGTCCATACGGCCATGTGGCAGGGCCGTACCATCATGATGATGTGGTAGTTCGGTGATGTGGCAACTGCTGGATGGTTGTTCATTGACGAATACGGTGTTGACACGTGTCATTGGCAGCGAATAAATTTTGGACACGTGGCCCAACCCATTGGCGCCACGTGTCACTATCCGACTGGTTTATATGGTTGGATGATATTTGTGTAAAATGTTTTGGGTCCGCGGGGTTCGACCCCGAGACCTCTTCCTCTATGCAAAGACTTAACAAACATCCACTGGCCATGATGCCGCCTTGTGTTACTTGTTTCATACTCCAACACATATACATTTATGTTTGCGAATTGTATTATTTTTAAAAGGGGGCGGGTCGGGGCCCAGCCCCGACCCATCGTTTATTATATGTAACCATTGTATTATGTTATCGGTTGGCGTGCAATTGTATTGTAATACAATACATTGCATTACAATGTATTACATATGTATTATATGTGTGTTAAACCATGCGCGCGAGATTTGAACCTTTAACACAAGTTTAATACGCACGGGGGTAATACGTTTTGTATTCGTGCGGGAGTTATAATCCATTTACACAGTTTTCAAACGGTTAAACTCCTTTTATGCCAAGCCTTTGGTCCCATGGCCATATGACCCAGTGCCGAGGCAGTTAAGGGCTGGAGGCGCCCTAACCGTTCTACGGTTTGTACCGGTGCGCGGTTGCGTACGGGTCTTGGTTTTTCCGCTTAAATGAGCGTGTGTGCCAGGTTTG
>ML788656.1:382767-405340 GCA_009831015.1 Picea engelmannii
GCAAGGCCAAGTGGATTGAGGTTGGAAGGGTGAGGGAACTTTACCCTCATCTTCACATAGACTGAGATAGTCTTTTGGAGGTCCAAAAGCTTCCCAATGGGGAGGTGTGATCAGGGGATCAAAATTTGCTCAATTTTCAAAGTTCTCGGAATGCGATGAAAATAGTGCCATTGCATCCGTCTCATTTTCCTGATTCTGGCGGTATATTTATTTTCGCAAATGGAGTCCGTATGGAGGAGATATTGCAATTTGACCGCCAAGTCAAATAGGTAAAAATTTGGGATGCTGACTGTACCTGCCCGTACAGTCCGTACGGCCACGTGGCAGGGTCGTACCATCATGATGATGTGGTAGTTCGGTGATGTGGCAACTGCTGGTTGGTTGTTCATTGACGAATACGGTGTTGACACGTGTCATTGGCAGCGAATAAAGTTTGGACACGTGGCCCAACCCATTAGCGCCACGTGTCACTATCCGGATGGTTTATATGGTTGGATGATATTTGTGTAAAATGTTTTGGGTCCGCGGGGTTCGACCCCGGGACCTCTTCCTCTATGCAAAGACTTAACAAACATCCACTGGCCATGATGCCGCCTTGTGTTACTTGTTTCATACTCCAACACATATACATTTATGTTTGCGAATTGTATTATTTTTAAAAGGGGGCGGGTCGGGGCCCAGCCCCGACCCATCATTTATTATATGTAACCATTGTATTATGTTATCAGTTGGCGCGCAATTGTATTGTAATACAATACATTGCATTACAATGTATTACATATGTATTATATGTGTGTTAAACCATGCGCGCGAGATTTGAACCTTTAACACAAGTTTAATACACGCGGGGGTAATACGTTTTGTATTCGCGTGGGAGTTATAATCCGTTTACACAGTTTTCAAACTGTTAAACTCCTTTTATGCCGAGCCTTTGGTCCCATGGCCATATGACCCAGTGCCGAGGCGGTTAAGGGCTGGAGGCGCCCTAACCGTTCTACAGTTTGTACCGGTGCGCGGTTGCGTACGGGTCTTGGTTTTTCCGCTTAAATGAGCGTGTGTGCCAGGTTTGGAGAACAAGGGTGCAGATTGTAGAACCAGAGACAACATAGTTGAAGGGGAGAACTTCAAGGAGGCTATCTTCTTCATTTTTCGACCGTTTCAGGTGCCGAAAGAGTCCAGACAGGGGTTTTGGGACGCTGCGGAGCCATTGGAGCAGTCATTTTGTCAATTTGAGCACTGTAAGACATGTTTTTAAGCACTTTGAGCAATTTAATATAAAAGATCCATTTGGAGGCTGGACCAGGAGATGTAACCTGGAGTGGGGTGAACTCCTTTATCAAGTTGTTGTGTTTATGTCTGATGTTCAATGATTTATGCTGTTGTCTATGTTTATTTCT
The DNA here is from genome assembly GCA_009831015.1 of Picea engelmannii. Taxonomy (NCBI): domain Eukaryota; kingdom Viridiplantae; phylum Streptophyta; class Pinopsida; order Pinales; family Pinaceae; genus Picea; species Picea engelmannii. The sequence continues at coordinate 384,165 of ML788656.1, forward strand.
ACATAAGTAATCCTTATTTATGTGTTGCAAATTGATCATGTTGCTTTAAACACATAACATTTCACTTGCAATTAATTTAATCAAGTTTATCAAGTCTTCTTCATTTTTAGATCAAGCAGTGTGGCTTCGCAAGCTCCTTGCAGATTTATCTGAGCATGTGTTGGATTCCACCATTATTCATTATGGTAACCAAAGTTGTGTGAAGATCTCTGATAATACAGTGTTTCATGACAAATCGAACCCCATTGAGATCAAGTACCATTGCATCCAAGACACGGTGTAGAGGAAGGAAGTATTGGTGCAATACCTACCTACAAATGAGCAAGTTGTTGATGTTCTTACAAAACCAGGACGAAGTTCAAGTACTTTCGTGACAGACTTGCCATGGCAGAGAATGCCTCCCTCACTGAGAGGGAGTGTTGATGTTTGCAGCTTCCTGAGACATTCTCCAGATCGTACTCCTCTGTGACTGAGTTGAGTTGATCTATGATGACACTTTTCCGAGAAGGGATAAGTGTGTTTGGGATTATAGCCCAGTGTCCCATGTGGAGAGCACATGAGGAAATGTCAAGGGAGTTGACCCTTGACGTCATACACTATGGGAGTTGACCCTAGTGTTTCTAGAGGGTGTAGACTCTAGAAGTCCACATGGAGTGCCACGTGTGACAAACTTTCTCGAGATCGTACTCCACTGTGAATTGAGTTGAGTTTATCTGTGAGGACACTTATTCGAAAAGGGATAAGTGGAACACTTATTCGAGAAGGGATAAGTGCATTTAGGCTTATAGCCCATCGTCCCATGTGGAGAGAACATGAGGACATGTCAAGGGAGTTGACCGTTGATGACTCACACTATGGGGAGTTGACCCTAAGTGTTCCTAGAGGGAGTAGCCTCTAGAAGTCCACATGGGAGTGCCATGTGTGACACACCTTTTTCTACTATGGTGGTTGTGTACCAATGGCGGAGACTGTATGTCTCTAGAAAATAGTTGTGTACTACTATGGAAAGATACCTCCCTAGCTAAGAGGGAGTGTTGATGTTTCAACATCGGGAAAACATTCTCCTAGATTGGGTTATAGACCAAGGGAGATAGGATACATTTATCATAAAGGTGCACTTGTGGTAAATGGGCCCAGATGTAGTCCTTCCTTGATCATAAAAAGGAATAATATGGACTCAAGGTGCTTGAAGTGATGTCCACGTGTTAGTTAGCATCATGCCAACATTCACTCATAGGTGTGTACCTGTGGTGAAATTTCCCAGTGTGGTCTTTGTCCTAGTCATGGTGATTTGACAATGAATGATAAAGACTTGAGATGCTATATGCTATTACATGTGGACCCAAAGTGAGCATAATATTAGAGAGAGTTAATTGGCTCAGAGGGAAAGACACAAAAGGAGTTTCTCCTCAGTTCAGGTGGGAGAGAGATGTCTCCCAAGACTAACAGACAAGTGTCATGAGTCTAGGGTGAAGTTTGTATACTTCAAAGAAAAGTTTGGCATGTTGCATAATGTCTCCCTCATTGAGAGGGAGTGTTGGTGTTTGGACAACATCGGGAAGACATTCTCTAAAGATAATAATTAATAATATAATTATTGATTATTAAATATCATATATAATAAGTAAATCATAATAATAAATAATTATTGATTATTCAAGGGACGCATCCTTTCATTAATGGTCACCATATATTCCCTATATATGGAACACTCATCATTGTAATAATATATCCATCATATCTTATATGAAGAAAAACCAACAAAAACTTCAAATGTTTATTGTAAAACTTGTTTTCCTTTCACACTCTACCACTTCCTTTATCTTGAACCAAGGGGAACATACTAGACACCATTCTCTCTTTTATGTCCCTACCAGACACCCAAGGAAACCACTGTACACATGTGCTCAAGTGGAAAATAGGAGTTTGGATGATTGTTGAGGATCCCTCTAATTTTCACATGGAGTTGATGATGTTTCCCTGGTAACATTTTCTATCGGGTTCCTCTCCAAGGGGAAATAACCCCATGCCACACATAATGTAATGTCCCTTTCCGAGTAGGAGCTCTAGAGAGGAAGACTTAGTCGTCTAAACATCCCCTTTTAGACTATAGCCAAGAAGAAACAGGGGAAAAGGGTCATTTGATTTCATTTCACTAGGGAATGTTATATTTCGAAAGTGACATTAAGTGAAAAGTGGGAAAAGTCCAAATATAGAGGTCGCTTCAATGAAAGAGGCTAAATATAGAGGTCAATGAAGAATTAGGGTTTGAGAGAGTATATGATGGAGAAAAGTGACCTAATTGATTATTATTACATATTATGATTTGAGAATTGAGATCTGAGGAGAAAACACACAGGTTCAAGCAAATCAATGGAGGATTGTGGATTCCATGAGGAAGACACCAGTTGATTGGATTCAGTGTTGAGAGACACACCCTAGCCAATTGGGAAAACCATACAAGTTTTCCATTGCTTCATCACAGTTTCAACATCAGTTTCAATGTGGATTCCAGAGGAGGGAATCTATCACAAAGTAGGTCACTTCACCTGAAGAGGCCTAGCGAATATTATCCTTTCAAACCCAGTTGAAATCAAGGAAAGGTGCTTCCATTGAACCATCTAGAGCATATTTCTAAGCATCCTAACCACTAGGGTGTCATATTCAGGCAGTGGGGGTTTGCAGTGGGTTTACTGGTAGCAGAGATAGTACAATTTATCATATCTACTCATCCAGGGAGACATTGAGACAGATTCCTCCTGACCCATTGGAGGAGGTAGGGAACCTTTATTGAGATATTTTATAGTAGATTCCAATGGTGGAATCATCCAGGGTGACTTATCCAGCCATTTCCGACAGTTGCTGCGTAAATTTGTGGGTGAAAAGAAGGGAAAGAATGTTGCCAGCCTTAGGGACTTAGCATATCGGCAGATCCTTCTGACCCAGTTGAGATTGGAGCATGGCACATCCAGTGATCTAGTTTCCATTGGTTTCTGATGGTGGAATCTAGCAGATCCACCTTGCATGCGGTAGTTCCTCATGCATGCAACAGTTTTCCACATGCATTTCATCCGACCAGCTTGCATGTCATCTTTCAGACTTTGCATGGCACCGATCTATCATCACATGTAGTTTCTTGTACTTTTCTAGTTTATATCTTTGTATTTCCAACATAGATACATTCATTATCTGATCTATCTGAAACTATTTGATTATTATTTGCATGCATGCAATTGTGAGTGAATTTTTGTACATGCATGCGATTGTTTGTAATTGAGTACTTAATCAAAATATTTGAACAAGCCATTCTACTCAAACAAACAAACATGCAAGCTTCACATGAAGCTTAGAACTATTGAAACTCAATCAGAAACCCTTAACCATATCTAGAATCCCAAAGAGTATTAGTTTTTGAAGCAGATAGTCATTAGTTGAGGTTAATATCCAGATATGCGCATCTAGGTATATTACAATTGTATCAGAGAATTAGTCATGCTAGCCTGTGATTAAAGTTTCAATGAGTTTAGCAAAGAACCCAGAGGGTCATGAGCACATAGGTGACGATTTTTTCACTTACAGTAGACGCAAGGAACAAAGAGTTCTGAGATCAAATTATTCCCCTTTCCTCACAGTTTAGAGGAAAAGGAAGAGGCAAAATGGGAAGCAAAGAGAAAGGAGGAGCGTGAGGCAGAGTTTGAGGTAGAGAGGATGATGGGAGACAAATATGAAAAGCCAGAAGGTAGTGGCAAGGAATCCATGGACCCAGAAGCAACCTTCATGCATGTTCTTAACAATCTAGCGAGTAATCAATAGTCCATGACTTAGTCTATGGCACAGATGGCAGACAATTTGGATATATGGAACATTCCAGCAACACATGTACCCCATGCAGTGCAAGGGAATTCAGGAGTAGGTAGTAGACACCATTCACCTACTTGCACCTACACATCAGCGAGTAGGATTCCCATACCACTATTCCCTAGCTTTAGAGGGCACTGCCAACAACAATACAATATCCAGTAGCACAAAGGCTAACCACACAGGCAGGGGATATTTCTGAGTATAGAAGAGATTATGCAGTGTTCAGACAAGATTTCCATTATGACATGACTTTAGTAGAGTATTATGGACTTAGAATCAAGAACTGTCCTAGATATCCTCAGAGGGGAGGACAGCAGTAGCATCCACAGGGGCAGAACATAGATTTCATGAGGAAAGCAGGTAAACTTACTATACCTTATTTTGACGATTCATCTGGATGTACTGCGAGAGCTTGGGTACAGAAACTTGACACATACTAGAAGCTCAACTAGATGATAGAAACTGAGGCCATCAATTTTTCTACCTTGCATTTGGAGGGAGAGGCACAAGAGTGGTGGTATCATGGATTGGTGATGTTGGGTCATAGTCGCACCACTTAATACAGGGAGTTCACAGAGAATCTCATGGACAAGTTTGAAAGGAGGGATCCGAAGATCCACTTCAAGGATTTAGCCCAGTTGAGACAAACTGCCACACCTGAGGCATTCATCACAAAGTTTCAGAGGGTATTCGTGGCAATGATAAACATTTCAGATCCTAGACCAATCATGCTTTTCACATAGGGTCTCACATAACCCTTGAGAGGATGAGTGAAGCCCTACAAACCTTACACACTATAGGTTTCCATCCTACGCACTATAGATCTAGCAAACTCTATGCTGAAAACCAAAAAAAATTCCAAACCCTTTGAGCCAAAAAAGGGCCAAGACAATAAACCATTTCAGAGAGAGTGGAAGGGTAAGGAGAATTTTGATGATGATACATGGAGCAAGCTTATGACGAAGAAGCTATGCTTCACCTGCAAAGACCTATTGGTCCCCGGCCACAAGTGCATGGGCAAGGGAGAAATCCACTACATTGAGGTTGCAGTAGACAGTGATGAGGAGTAACATGGCAGTCAGGCACATGACAATGAGTCCACCAGCTTAGAGGAGGATCCATCACATGCAGAGGAGCATCCTCCATGAATACCACTGACACCAATAGGGGCCCAACCATCGGTAGAGCCTCAGCCTCATGAGAAGGCTAAGAGATGAGCACCAACAAAGGGAGGAGTCATAGCGACCCTTTATGGAGTCCCTAGGTATGACACCCTCAATATTAGAGGCACTATTCAGGGACAACGAGCCATTTCCTTGGAAGATGTTAGGGAAACCTACAACTTCATTGATGTTGCATTGGTAGCTAGGTGAGCACTACAGACGGAGGAGTTTGAGGGGTTTGATGTTGTAGAAGAATATGGCCACATGATGGAATTTTTGGATAGAGTTCCAGACTTGGAGGTAAAGTTAGGTAACTACACCATGAGAGATACATTTTATGTAGTTGACCTATCTGACACAGATGTGGTGTTGGGAGTCCAATGGTTGATCACCTTGGGAAATATTTATACCAAGTACCAAACCCTTGAGACAGGGTTCAAAGACAGTGAGGGGAAGAAGATTGTACTAAGGGATATGTCGACAGGGGCACCCAAGATAGTGTTGGTGAAGAGGATGGAGAGGATCTCCAGGCATGGGAAAGTAACATATACAGCAGAGTGCATGATCACTAAGCAAAGGGATTCATGTAGCCAAAAATAGTATCAGACAAAGCTTAGGACTTTGTTGAGTCAACATCAACAAGTTTTTGGTCCTATTCCACCAGGGAGACCCCCAGATAGAGGGTTTAAGCACACCATTGAGATGGATGAGGGTGCAAAAACTGTCATTACAACACCCTATTGTCATCCTAGGAGGTTCAAGGATGAGATAGAAAAATAAATCAAGGAATTGCTAGCGATGGGACACATCAGACCCAAAAATAGTCCATTCGCTTCTTAAGTTGTCTTAGTCCTGAAGAAGGATGGTATCATGAGGATGTGTATAGATTATCATGCTTTGAACAAGAAGACCATAAAATACTAATATCTTATCCCATGCATTGGCGAGTTGATGGACGAACTGTATGGAACATTTCTCTTCTCTAAGATTGACTTGCGCTCCGGGTATCATCATATCAGCATTCAAGAGAAGTATATAGAGAAGACAACATCCAGATGCCACTATGGACACTTTGAGTTCCTGGTTATGCCATTTGGGATAACCAATGCACCAACCACATTTCAGTCTTGCATGAACCATATATTCTGAGATCACTGGAGGAAATCGGTATTGGTGTTCTTCGACAACATTTTGATATACAATAGGACATGGGAGGAGCATCTGAAGCCTTTGGATGAAGCACTCAACATTATGAGGTCACGGTCATTGTATGCCAAGTATTCAAAGTGTGATTTTTGCATGACAAAGCTATTATACTTTTCCACATTATCAGTGCACAAGGAGTATACGTACACTAGGAGAAGATCAAGGCCATTTTGGATTGGCCAATGCCCAAGAATGTGACAGAGTTGAGGAGTTTATTTGGGTTGTGCAACTATTGCAGTAGGTTCTTGAAGAGTTTTTCATAGTCAGGGGAACCACTCACTGACCTCATCAGACAGGTAGCCTTCATCTGGAAAGATGAGTCTCAAAAGACATTTGATCATATGAAGGAAGTCATGGGCACGTGCCCATTACCAGCATTGCTTGATTTCACACTACCATTTGTTTTGGAGTGTGATGCATCAAGAAAGGGGATCAAAGCAGTGTTGATGTAGAGGAGACACCCCATTGTGTTTGAGAGCAAGAAGCTCATCCAACCCGATAGGTTGTATTCGATCTATGACAAGGAGATGCTTTCAATCGTGCATGCCTTGACAAAATTTAGGAAGTACTTGGTGGGAAACAAATTTGTGGTCAAGACAGACCATAATAGTTTGAATTATTTCCTTAAGCAGAAGGATCTCAATGAGCGTGAGCAGAAGTGGGTGAAAAAGATCCATGCCTTTGATTTTGACATAGATTATGTCAAGGGGAAGAAAAAAATTATAGCAGACACACTATCTAGGAGACCAACAACTTGTTCATTGATGGAGATTTCAGCAGATTGGAAATCCCACTTGTTAGTGGAATATTCCAAGGATAAGTTCGCTTGTGAGTTATTGGACATGCATGTATAGGATGACAAGTACAGATTCATAGACGCCATCATATTCTATAAAGACCAAGTCTACCTAGTGCCCATATCGGGTCTCAAAAAGAAGATTTTGGTAGCAGTACACGACTCTCCATTAGTAGGCCATCAGGGGTTCTTTAAAACTTACAGGCAGGTCAAGGAGAGATTCTCTTGGAAGGGCCTCAAGTAGGGTGTGATGAGACATATCAGTGAGTGTGTTACTTTTCACTAGAACAAGTCAGAGAGATTCTCTTGGAAGGGCCTCAAGCAGGATGTGATGAGACATATCAGTGAGTGTGTTACTTTTCATTAGAACAAGTCAGAGAAGACACTTCTGGCATCGTTACTTCAACCACTTCCCATTCCGAAGCAAACATGGGAAAGTATATCCATGGACTTCATTACAGGCCTACCCAAGGCTCAAGGTAAGGACTGTATTTATGTAGTGGTCGACAGATTGACCAAGTTTGTGCATTTCTTCGTTATTCCTACTGACTACTATGCAGTGCAGGTGGCCAAGCTATTCTTCAAAGAGATTTTTAGACTTCACGGATTTCCATAGAGTATAGTTAGTGACAAATATAGTCAGTTCATCAACAAATTTTGGCAGGAGGTATTCAGATTGGTGGGGAAAAATTCGACACCCAACACCAATTACCACCCCCAGATGCATGGGAAGACAAAGATAGTCAACACGTGGGTAGAGGGATATTTGAAGAACTATGTGAGTGGACAACAAAGAGCGTGAGTAAGGTGGTAACATCTTGGAGAGCATTGTTACAACACTACCTTCTACATGTCCATAGGTATGACCCCATTTAGAGAATTATATGGGTATGATGCTCTCACTTTGATTGACCTGGTTGTTGGAGATAGTTGGGCTTCCAAGATCAAGGATTGGATAGTAGAGAGTCAGGGGATTCTCAAGCTACTAAAGGAGAATCTACAAATGGCACATAATCAACAAAAGGTGCATGAATGCAGACATAGAGTAGAGCGTAGCTTTGAGGTTGGGGATGTAGTATTCCTGAGGCTACAACCATACATGAAATCATCTTTGAAGAAGAGTGGGGCAGAGGAGTTCAATCCCAGGTTCTATGGACCATAGAGGGTCATACGTAGGGTAGGTGAAGTGGCCTATGAGCTAGAGCTACCCAAGGGGAGCCAGATTAATGTGTTCAACATTTCTTATCTTAAGAAAGCAGTGGGACAATTCATCAACACTTCAAAGGAGCTTCCACCTTTGGATGAGGAGGGGCAATTGGAGTTAGTTCCCGAGGAGATATTGGAATTTAGAGAGAGAATATTGAGGAATAGGGTCATCAGGGAATGTTTTCTTAGATGGAGGGGACTTCTGGTAGAGGATGTTACTTGGGAGAGTGAGTAGATTTTGCAGCACCCTAGATTGATGTTGCTTGAGAACAAGAAATATTGGGAAGGGAGGACTGCAATGTCCCTTTCCAAGTAGGAGCTCCATAGAGATAGGCTTAGTAGTATAAACATCCCCTTTTAGACTATAGCCAAGAAGAAACAGGGGAAACGAGTAATTTGATGTCATTTCTCTAGGGAATGTTATATTTTGAGGTCACTTAAGTGAAAGAGGCTAAATATAGAGGTCAACAAAAAATTAGGGTTTGAGAGAGTATATGATGGAGAAAAGCGACCTAATTGATTATTATTACAGATTATGATTTGAGAATTGAGCTCTGAGGAGAAAACACATCGGTTCAGGCGAATCAGTGGAGGATTGTGGATTCCAGGAAGAATACACCAGTTGATTGGATTCGGTGTTGAGAGACACTCCCTAGCCAATTGGGAAAACCATACAGGTTTTACATTGCTTCATCACAGTTTTAGTAGCAGTTTCAACATGGATTCCAGAGGAGGGAATCTATCACAAAGCAGGTTTCTTCACCTAAAGAGGCCTAGCGAATCACCCTTCAAACATAGTTGATATCATGGAAAGGTGCTTTAGTTGAACCATCCAAAGCAGATTTTTGAGAATCCTAGCCACCAGGGCATCATATTTAGGCAGTGGGGGTTTGCAATGGGTTTACCGACAATAGAGATAGTAAAGTTTATTAGATCTACGCATCCAGGGAGAGCTTGAGCCAGGTTCCTCTCGAACCATTGGAGGAGGAGGAAAGGCACCTCCATTGAGACAATTTACAACAAATTTCGACGGTGGCATCATCATGGGTGACTTATCCATCCATTTCCGACAGTTTTCGCGTAACTTTGAGGGTGAAAACAAGGGAAATAAGGTCGTCATCCTTGGGGACTTAGCATATCAACATATCCTTCCGGCCCAATTGAGCTTAGAGTAGGGTGCATCCAGTGAGTCAATTTCCATCAGTTTCTGATGGTGGAATCCAACAGATGCACCTTGCATGTGTCAGTTCCTCATGCATGCAACAGTTTTCCACATGCATGTCATCCGACCAGCTTGCATCTAATCTTTCAGGCCTTGCATGGCATCGATATATCATTGCATGTAGTTTTTGTTACTTTTCTAGTTTATATATTTCTATTTACATCATAGATACATTCATTATCTGATCTATTTGAAACTATTTGGTTATTATTTACATGCATGCAGTTGTGAGTGAATTTGTGTACATGCATGCGATTGTTTGTAATTGACTACTTAATCAAAATATATAAACAAGTCATTCTACTCAAACAAACAAACATGCAAGATTTGCATGAAGCTCAGAACTATTGAAACTCAATCAGAAACCCTTAACCGCATCCAAAATCCCAAAGAATATTAGTTTTGGCAGCATATAGTTAGCAATTGAGGTTAATATCCATATTTGCAGATCTAGGGATATTACACACTGGGTGGAGATGTAGGCTTTTGTTGATGTTTGGATTATGAAGCTCGCTGGCCCGTAGAAGAGGCAGGGTCCCAAGAGCACCCGACGTCACCACCATGACACTTGCCTAAACGAAATAGTGATCTCACCTAATGTAGACAAAGGCCACAACATCACCCACAAAAAAGAAATGTCCTCAACAGTGTAGACAAAATCGACAACATCATGCACAAAATTATGATACAAAGTTTGATTATGTGTTTTACTATCAACCTAGGTACCTGTAAACCAGTGCAATGTTGTTAAAATGTGAATAGTTGGAAAAAAAACATTGAATCAATATAAAAGAGAGGATTTTATACTTACATGCTAGGGAACTTCATTTTGATATCTCAATAATCTATAGAATCTTTTGACTTCATTGGATGGATAGACTCTCCTAGCACTGTTGTTAAGAAGAGGTCTCTCGGGTTGAGGTTCAAGCGAGAGAGTGATCGTCTCCCACATGACCATCAGACAAACCATTTGAGATTTCATGAACGAATGTGGATATGGTTCTATTGGCTCGTGCCTCTACCTCCATCGCTACTCAACCAAAATGTGTATTGCTTAGGAAGTCCACCTGAATTGAACTCCTTTCGAAAGCGTGTTTGAAGTGGGAGATTGGTCATGACAATCCACTTGGAAATATTTATAAGTTTCATACTTTGGGTCTGTTGGTGTGAAAAGGTAGATTTTGGTTATTGTGTAGTGTTAATGTTGTCCACAGACGTAAGTCTAACTGTTGAAAAATATAATGGTTGGCAGTTTCCATTCAAAATTGGCCAGCTCTGAAGTTGGCATTCACTAGAAAAGTTACGCCACCTCTTCTCCAAGTATTCAAGTATAATTGATAATGTTTTTTACTATTACAAGTGGTGTTAATGTTGTATGTTTCTCACTCGATTGAGGCAAAAATGAAGCCACAAAAATGTCAGAATCATAACTAAATAACTAGATGTTTAATGAAAATGATTGTGTGGAAATTTTAAGTTTATTTATTTTTTATTTTATTATTTGTTTATTTTTAAATAAACAACATGTTTAAGCTAGGCTATTTAGTCGAATCAAACTATGTAATCAATTAGAAAACAATTTACTATTTTTAAAAAATAAAAAATAAAATTAATTAAAAATTTTGAAAAAACTTTAACAAACTTTGAGAAAATTAATTGAAAATTTTGAAAAATCTTTAACAAACTTTGAGAAAAAAAATAAAATAATTGAAACAAGTCAATTTTATTTGACACCTAGCTTATCACTATATTTCTTCATATGGAAAGGACTAATAATAATTTTATTTGACACCTAGTTTATCACTATATTTCTTCATATGGAAAGGACTAATAATAATTTTATTTGACACCTAGTTTATCACTATATATTTCCTCATATGGAAATGACTAATAATAATTTTATTAAAGATAACCTTATCATTTAGGTTTCTGCGGTGAGAGATTTGTTCAGAAATTGTCGGAAGAACCACAGTGCTTTTGATAGCTTGTCGACGTTTCAGATCCACAACAGGATCCATCTTCAGGACAAAAAAGCCTGAGGAAAAATAAGAGAGGAACCCTTAATAAATAATGATGAGGAGGGTGGAAAACTAAGGTCGGCTCAGTGAAACCCTAGGTTTGAGGAGAATTTTTCAAAAAAAAATTAGGTATTTGACCAAATGGTGTTTAATATTATTAATATTAATTATATGTTAATTTAGGGTTAATTTAATGAGGTAGCATTAATATTATTATTGTTATATTAGTGGTCGGCTAAGTGAAACCCTAGGTTTGAGGAGAATTAGGTACTTAATAGTGATTTAAATATAGGTTAAATTTAGGGTTGACCATATGGTGTTAATATTATATATGTTAATTATAGGTTAAATTTAGGGTTAAAAGATTATTATTGTTATATTATTGGTCGGCTAAGTGAAACCCTAGGTTTGAGGGGGTTTTTTACAAAAAAAAATAAAATTTGTGTAATGAATTAAGTGGTTTAATTTGATAACCCGATGGTGTTAATATTATTAATATTAAATTTTTATGTTAATTATAGGTTAAATTTAGGGTTAATATAATGAGGTAGTATTAATATTATTATAGTTATATTAGTGGTTTAATTTGATAACCATATGGTGTTAATATTATTAATATTAATTTTATGTTAATTATAGGTTAGTTTAATGAGGTCGCATTAAATTTGTTATATTAGTGGTAGAAGATTATAAGTTGGAAACAATTAGGTTGGTCCTGAAATGGTTTAATTTTAATTATCCAGTAGATGTTAGTAATTAGAATTATGTTGGTTAAGGTTAAGTTAGGTTTAATATGTAAGAAGGTAATAATAATATTGTTATTAATGTATGTCAAAGGGATTTTTATAGGTATGTTGGTATAAATTGGTTTTTAATAAGGTTGGTTTTTAAAGATCAGGTTAAGTTAAGGTTCGGGAAAGGTGAGGGTGTAAGTACTGAGGGTTAATTGTTTAAGGATCAGGTTAATTGTTTTTTGTAAAGTTGAGAAAAAGTTCAAAAATTCCCTTAGAAGTTAAACAAACCATTGTGATGGTTGACTTTCCAAGGAATCACATTAAAAATGAAGGATGTGATGAATAAGGGCATTAAATGTGGGAGAGATGAGGAGGAAATGAAGAAGGGAAATATCAAATATGAGAGCTCAAAGAAGTAGTTTGCTTGATGATTCGAGGAGAAGAAGTCATTGAGTTTGTCCCATGATGAGTGAAGATTGTTGTTGTGCCATGGCCATTTGCAAATTTCCTGCCAATTTGTAGCGTGTAGTTTGAACTTGACATTAATAGAGAAAGTAAACATAATCCTTGAGCCCAAAAGTAAACATAATCCTTGAGCCCAAAACTAAATGGACAGGCCATAGGCCCAACATTTACAGATCATAAGGTATCAAAGTAGGTTCGTTAGAGACCTTGAAGTAGTTTCCATGGGCAAAGCCTTGAAGAAGGAGAATATGGAAGAGTTGAGAGACTTCAAAAGACAAATCCAAGAGAAAAGTAGGTATTGTAGACAAAAAATGGATGAGATGGAAAAGGAGCTTGCTAAATGTTGGATGTCCTTCACCACCATGAGGGAATAATTGTATAGGATCACATTGCAGCTCTTGCAGTTGGAGGATAAATTCACTCAGATGGATAATTGGCAAGAGGAGAGATTCATCGAAGTGACTACTCATATATATCGGGATTTGGTAGTGAAGGAAGAGGCCTTGAAGAAGCTACAAGTAGTTTTCCAAGAGACCAAGCAAGCCCCTTCTATTGCCATTGCACAAGCGAGCACCATTATAGAGTCAAGCATGGTAAAATCTGTCAGACAGTTGGCTTAGGTTGATGGATAGTTGGTATGGATTGTTGGTTGTCATTGATGTCAACTATTGGAGAGTGATATTGTAGATTGATGTCAACCCTTAGTTATTGATGTCAACCCTTGGAGAAAGTACGGTAGCAAATTCCAGTAGCACAAAGGTTTGGGTAATGGAACCAAGTTTGTTTGATGTAAAGATGACTCATTATTGTATTATCATGGTTGATAATAAGTACAAATGGAGGAACTCCAAAGTGGTCCTCTTATGGTGAAATCCCTCACGGGAAGACACTTTGCGGATTGAGTTATCCTAGAAGTATGGTTAGAGAACCCATGCTTATTTGTGGAATAATGAAATGAAGGTCAGTGAATTTTCCAGTGAAACTATCCTAGATGGATATTTATTGTCATTCCATTTCCGTTGGTATGTGGAACGTCACATAACTCCTCATGGTTAGAGAGTTATGGCTACGAAAAGTTGGAGAACCCAGGTTTGGATAATGGATCCAAGTTTGTTTAATGGATAAAGGTATGAGTTTTGATATATTTTAAGGTAATACTATTTTATATGGATATTACATGTCATTCCATTTCTGGTGGTATGTGGAACATCACATAACTCCTCACGATTTGAGAGTTATGGCCTTACGAATTTGGAGGACCCTCATATGTCTTCTAGAAGCCCCAAAAGGTCAAAGTAGTCAAAGTGGTTTAAGAGATTTTAAAAGGTAAATAATAAAGTGAAGTGATGAGTGTACTGTAATTCAAAGTGAATACAAAATAAATTATTTAAATAATAAATTTAATGGAGAAATTAGAAGTGGGTTAACCCTAAAATAAGGAAAGTAGGCAAAGTGACCTAGAAGATGTTTTTAAGGAAGCTACTTGGAGAGTATAAATAAGAGGCAAGGCTCTCTCATTTTAGACACACTTGAGAATATTGAATACCTATAGTTTTCTGAGGTAACCAAAGGATATATAAGCTGAATTTATGAGGGAAGGTGAAAAAAAGAAGGCTGGAATTCAAGGAAGGATAAATTCTTTTGATGATGCTTTCTAAGGTATGTTATTTACAGGTCATCTGACCATTTTCGCAATAAATTTTTTTATAGAATCATTTAGACTATTAAATTGATATTCCATTGAGGAAACATATCCTTGTATCTGTGGTAAAAAATGCAGCTTGTGGGTCATTGTATTTTTGGAGTTACACTATGTGGAAAATAGGGTTTGTGGCTAGTCCCGAAACTAGTCAAAAAGAGGTGTTTCGGGTAAAAATGTCATAAATTATTCATAATAGATCCAAATTGAGTAATACCAAATGTATTGGTTATATTACAGTATTTAGTATTTTGTGTGACATTTTTAGATCGATTCAATAAATATTTCATGTGGGGCACGCTCTACAAGGTCACTCTCTAGAATAATCCAGAATTCAGCAAGGTATGCCATTTTTCCTAGAACGTTTTTTCTGAGAGGTTCCAAGTAGCGAAACCTGGAGGAATTGAATAAAACACACTGAAGAAAATTGTATATCAGTTTCATATATTTATTCATTACAAGTACAAAGCTATGATTATTTCAAGTTAGGGTTGTTGAGTAATCCAAAACTAGTCATGTGAGACTAAAGAAAAGTTTGATGAAAATGTTAGTCTCTTGTTGTTAAAGTTAAAGAAGGTTTGCAGGTATGTGATCATATACATCAAGTCTATTATAGAGTTACAAATCATACTTGGATGATGAAATTGATGAGGGCTTTTGGTTGAGGTACAAGTTGGGTACATGGTTGAGACAAGTAGTTGATGAGTTGGCACATACATGAGGTGTATAGTTGATGACGTTGGTACATATTGATGAGTCATAGTTGAAAAGTAGTTGACACATGATTGGTACATACTTGGTACATGGTTTATGCACTTGTTTATGGTACAGGTTGGTGCATGGTTGATGAACTTGTTTATGGTATAGGTTGGTGCATGGTTGATGCACTTTTTTATGGTACAGGTTGATGCATAGTTCAGGTTTATTGGTATAGGTTTGCAGCGATATATCTCACAGTGATAGTGTGACAGTGGTTCCATCATTCTACTTCTACTTCAAGCCGGTTGGATGGGGCAAGGACATGTGGTTGTATCCACCTTTCAGTTGTAGCCGAAGAACATAGGGGGTTGTAGCCTCCTTCTGTTTGTAGACAGATAATTGGGGAGTTGGAGCTTCCCTCATGTTGTAGCCTAAGAAACTAGGGGGTTGGAGCCTCCTTCCAGTTGCAGCTGGAAAACAAAGGAAGTTGATGCTTCCAATGAATGCAATTCTTCGAGACATATAAGAAAAATCATTTCATGGTTTTCTCCTGCTTTGGGTTTCCACGTAAAAAAACTAGTGTACTGTGTATGTGTATGATTGTTCATTTGTTTATTGCTTATTTACTCTGTAGTTATTGGATGATAATGCTACATTTATATAACACTTGGATTATATAGTTAAAAAGGATTAGATTGCTCTATTACTGATTCACCCCCCCTCTCAGTAATCCAACAATTGATATCAGAGAAAGGTTCCTTCAGGAAACATTTTAACCACTGGAAGGAGATCATGGATTATTCTGAGAATGGAGTATCAATGTTTAATGGTCAGAATGGTTTTAAGTATTATATGTGGAGTAGAAGGATGAAATTATTTTTACAGGCACAAGGACATTTTATTTGGCTATCAGTTGTTACAGGATATGATAGTTCAAAAAGGGCAAAGACTGTAGCCAAGAAGGAATTGAAGAAGAATAACAAAATAGCAATGGATTTCATCTGAGAAGGATTACCTAAACCGGTGAGAGAAAAGGTTGGTAAATGTTCATCAGCCAAAGAACTTTGGGATAAGTTACATGACATATATTCTTCACCCATCGCAGATTCAGAAAATGCCAAAGAATATGCAAATACAAAACAAGAAGAAAGATGCTCATCATGTCAGACAGATTCAGAAGAGGAAGAGTATGATGAAGAAAAAGTTGATTACAAAGAAAAATTGATCAGTGTAATTAAATATCTAAGGAAATAAAGAGAAGAAAACAAGTCATCCAAGAAAGAATTGATGAATCAAAAGCAAAGTGTTCAAGGTTCCGAAAAAGATCAGCAGGTCATCAAGAATTTAAGAGCTCAACTAGAAGAGGCCAGAAGAATTGAAGAAACTCTAGAATATCAAAAGAAATGTTTAGAATCCAACATAGCAGCACAAAAGGAAGAATCAGAAAAGAGAGAAAAGATATTGATGGATCATCTCAAGGAAAGAACCAATGACTTAAACCAAATTGAGGAAGAGTTTGGTCAAGAAGAGAGAAGACTGGAAGAAGAAGTAATTACATTGAAAATCCAACTTGAAGAAGCAAAGAGAACATAAGAGGTCATGAAGTCTCATATAATGAAGAAAGAAGAAGAGGTTGAGAATATTGAAGAAGAAGTTGTCACACTAAGAGTCAAAATCGTCAAGCTCAACAAGAACGTTGAAGAGATAGAAACATCCACATCAGTTGTAGAGAATGAAGAGAAGCACTCTACGTTGCTAGAAAATAAGAATGAGGAAAATAGAAAGAGTTATGCAGAAGTAATCAAAGGAAAGAATCATGGTCAACCAGAATCTAAGAAAACTATTGAAGATACATCTTCAAGAATACCATCCATGTTCAAGCCACAAAGAAGCTTCAATCATGATCATGATCAATCAAGGAAAAAATTCAGAAGGACTACACCACAAACAAGATCATTCACTCCCAAGTATGAAAATTTATTTTATGGTCATTGTTTTTATTGTACTAACTTTGGACATAAGGTTGCAGATTGCAGGGATTATAAAAGAAATGTTCAAGCAAACCATGCCTATGTGGTCACACGTAACATTGAGTGTCACAAATTTCATAACTATGGACACATAGCCAATGATTGTAGAAGCATGATCGATACTTCCATGAAAGAAAATACTGATATTAGATATAAGAAAGTATGGATAAGAAAACATGAAGAACAAGTGAACAAAGACCAGGTACCAGAGATTGCAAGATTGGCAATAAAACAAGATGAAGAAAATTCTACAGAGAAAAGGAAAGATGTTAGATACAGAAAGGTTTGGAAAATAACTGGAAGAAAGGAAGGACGAGTAAATAAGGAACAAGTTCAAGAGATTGTACTGGCATTGTAGTGAAAGATGAATCCACAGATAGAAAGAAAGAAGTCAGAGCTTAGAGAGATAATGAATCTACCAATGAAGATGATGATGAATACACATTAGAGCAGGAATTGTTCCGAGCCATCCGGCTTAGAGACTCCCAAGTAATATGAATATTAGACAGGGGGAGTCTATGCGATAGCTGTGACAGACCAAAGAACCATCCTTCGAGCAGCTTGTAGAGTTTGAGAAGACAGATTCAGAGCAATCAGTTAACAAAAGTATAGTTTGATAGATTAATCAAGACTTCATGATAGTATAGTGATAAATGAGTCAACATTATGCACAATTGCGCAAGTAGAGTCTTGGATAGTATGGAAAGAGATGGATTCGTAAGAACACTTAGCAGGTTTGGATAGATATATGATAGTGGATGGCAGAATGGATTCATAGATTGGTTCAGAGAGTGGTTCAAAGAAAGATGAACATTATCATAATGGATGATAATTACACAGGAAATGGATCAAACAATGCTAATGGATTCCAAATTGATAGATATTTTTTGGACACATGCAGTGCATACATAAGTTCACATTCAAAATAGATTAATTCTCAAAAACAACATGACAAAACTCCCTACGAACTATGGAAAGGAAGCGCATACAACAACCTCTACATCAAGGTAACTCAAGGTAATATTTTATTAATTGAAATTTATGTTGATGATATTGCTTTGGAAGTACTAATGACAGGTTAAGATAGAAATTTGCAAAGGATATGCAGAATGAATTTGAAATGTCATTACTTGGAGGACTATCCTTCTTTTTGGGTCTTCATATATGTCAAATAAACCAAGGAATTTTTATTTCTCAAACTAAGTATATCATAGAAATGCTAAAGAAGTTTGGAATGGAAGATTGCAAACCAATTACCACTCCTATGCAAACCAGTTGCAAGTTGAGCAAATATGATGATTCAAATTCTACAGACCAGAGGCAATATAGGTCAATTATTGGTAGCTTACTATATGTGACAACATTCAGACCGGATGTAATGCAGACAGTTGGACAAGTGGCACCATTTCAAGCAGCACCAAAGTAATCACATGTATTAGCGGTGAAGAGGATTTTTAGATATCTCAAAGGAAAAAAAGAGTTTGGATTATGGTATCCAAAAGGAAAGGATATATCACTTATTGCCTACATAGATGCATATTGGGCAGGTTGTATTGATGACCAACAAAGCACCAGTGGAGCAATGCTCTACTTGAGTGAGTGTTTAGTATCATGGCTAATCAAGAAACAATCATTAGTATCTTTATCTACAATCGAGACAGAGTATATTGCAACAACATCATGTTGTACACAGGTTATTTGGATGAAACAAAATCTGACAGATATACAGGTTGAGTATGATGAGCCCATTCCAATCTATTGTGATAATACAAGCGCCATCAATATCTCAAAGAATCCCGTAATGCACTCCAAGATGAAGCACATTCCAATCAAGTATCACTTTCTACAGGAGCAGGTTGCAGAAAATAACATCAGAGTTGAGTATGTGGGCACAAAAGAACAAGTGGCAGACATATTTACAAAATCACTTCCACGGGAAGCCTTTGAATATCTTTGCCAGAGACTAGGAGTAATTTCTACTCCAAAATGAATACTTTTGAATGCTTATCTTATATGTCTTAGATGTACACAAGGAAGCACCATAAATAGCACAAAGGGGGGGAGATTTATCAGATGCAAAAGGTAAATGCCTTGAGAAAGAGCATAGAGGCATGTTTCCAAGGGGAGCAATTGTCACAAGGGAAGAATGAGCGATATGACTTCAGAGTGAGACCCTTTATGAAAGGGGGAGATATTATTCATATGAAGGGAAAGAGAGTAATCAGAGGATTATAAACACAAAGAAAAATCAAAGGCACATAGACATGGGAGCAGCCCCAAGGAGAGTTCAGTTAGGGGGAGCATCCCCAATGGGAGATACCCTTTTCCATTGATGTCAAAGGGGGAGAGATAGAAACATTGATAAAGAGTATAAGCATGAATGTTATCATGACTAAGTGTTGCCATCAATGTTGGTCTTGCCATCAATGCCAAAGGGGGAGATTGTCAGACAATTGGCTTAGGTTGATGGATAGTTGGTATGGATTGTTGGTTGTCATTGATGTCAACTATTGGAGAGTGATATTGTAGAGTGATGTCAACCCTTAGTGATTGATGTCAACCCTTGGAGAAAGTACGGTAGCAAATTCCAGTAGCACAAAGGTTTGGGTAATGGACCCAAGTTTGTTTGATGTAAAAATGACTCATTATTGTCTTATCATGGTTGATAATAAGTACAATTGGATGAACTCCAAAGTGGTCCCCTTATGGTGAAATCCCTCATAGGAAGACGCTTTGTGGATTGAGTTATCTTACAAGTATGGTTAGAGAACCCATGATTATTTGTGGGATAATGAGATGGAGGTCAGTAAATTTTTCAGTGAAACTATCCTATATGGATAGTGCTTGTCATGCCATTTCTGGTGGTATGTGGAACATCACATAACTCCTCACATTTAGAGAGTTATGGCTATGAGAAGTTGGAGAACCCGGGTTTGGGTAATAGACCCAAGTTTGTTTGATGGATAACGGTATGAGTTTTTATATATTTTCAGGTAATACTATTTTATAGGGATAATACATGTCATTCCATTTCCGATGGTATGTGGAACGTCACATAACTCATCACGGTTTGAGAGTTATGGCCTTATGAAGTTGGAGGACCCTCATATGTCATCTAGAAGCCCCAAAAGGTCAAAGTAGTCAAAGTGGTTTAAGAGATTTAAAAGGTAAATAATAAAGTGAAGTGATGAGTGTAATATAATTCAAAGTGAATACAAAATAAATTATTTAAATAATAAATTTAATGGAGAAATTAGAAGTGGGTTAACCCTAAAATAAGGAAAGTAGGCAAAGTGACCTAGACGATGTTTTTAAGGAAGCTACTTGGAGAGTATAAATAAGAGGAAAGGCTCTCTCATTTTAGAAACACTTGATAATATTGAATACCTATAGGTTTCTGAGGTAACCAAAGGATATCTAAGCCGAATTTATGAGGGAAGGTGAAGAAAAGAAGGCTGGAATTCAAGGAAGGATAAATTCTTTTGATGATGCTTTCTAAGGTATGTTATTTACAGGTCATCTGACCATTTTCGCAATAATTTTTTTTATAGAATGATTCAGACCGTGAAATTTCTATTCCATTGAGGAAACATATCCTTGTATCTGTGGTAAAAAATGCAACTTGTGGGTCATTGTATTTTTGGAGTTACACTATGTGGAAAATAGGGTTTGTGGCTAGTCCTGAAATTAGTCAAAAAGAGGTGTTTCGGGTAAAAATGTCATAACTTCTTCATAATAGATCCAAATTGAGTAAGACTAAATGTGTTGGTTATAGTACATTCTTTATTATTCTGTGTAACATTTTCATGTCAATTCAATAAATATTCTATGTGGGGCACGCTCTACAAAGTTGCTCTCTAGAATAAGCCAAAATTCAGCAAGGTATGCCTTTTTTGCTATAACTCTTTTTTTAGAGGTTCCAAGTAATGACACCTGGAGGAATTGCATAAAACACACTGAAGAAAATTGTGTATCAGTTTCATATATTTATTCATTACAGGTACAAAGTTATGATTATTTCAAGTTAGGGTTGTTGACTAATCCAAAACTAGTCATGTGAGACTAAAGAAAAGTTTG
>ML788656.1:405390-428396 GCA_009831015.1 Picea engelmannii
GGGTTGTTGACTAATCCAAAACTAGTCATGTGAGACTAAAGAAAAGTTTGATGAAAATGCTAGTCTCTTGTTGTTAAAGTTAAGGAAGGTTTGCAGGTATGTGATCATATACACCAGGTCTATTACAGAGTTACAAATCATATATTGATGATGAAATTGATGAGGGCTTTTGGTTGAGTTACAATTTGGGTACATGGTTGAGACAAGTAGTTGATGAGTTGACACATACATGAGGTGTATAGTTGATGACGTTGGTACATATTGATGAGTCATAGTTGATGAGTAGTTGAAACATGATTGGTACATACTTGGTACATGGTTGATGCACTTGTTTATGGTACAGGTTGGTGCATGGTTGATGCACTTGTTTATGGTACAGGTTGGTGCATGGTTGATGTACTTTTTTATGGTACAGGTTGATGCATGGTTGATGCATATTTCAGGTTTATTGGTACAGGTTTGCATCGGTATATCTCACAGTGATAGTGTGATAGTGGTTCCATCATTCTACTTCTACTTCAGGGCGGTTGGACGGGGCAAGGACATGTGGTTGTATCCTCCTTCCGGTTGTAGCCAGAGAACATAGGGGGTTGTAGCCTCCTTCTGATTGTAGCTAGATAATTGGGGAGTTGGAGCTTCCCTCAGGTTGTAGCCCGAGAAACTAGGGGGTTGGAGCCTCCTTCCAGTTGCAGCTGGAAAACAAAGGAAGTTGGTGCTTCCAATGAAAGTAATTCTTCAAGACATATAAGAAAAAACATTTCATGGTTTTCTCCCGCTTTGGGTTTCCACGTAAAAAAACTGGTGTATTGTGTATGTGTATGATTGTTCATTTGTTCATTGCTTATTTACTCTGCAGTTATTGGATGATAATGCTACATTGATATAACACTTGGATTATATGGTTAAAAAGGATTAGATTTCTCTATTACTGATTCACCCCCCCTCTCAGTAATCCAACAAAATCACCTTCCAAGAATCTTCCTAAAGAGACCTTCGGTGACTTTGAAAATCACACTAGAGGCATTGATTCCAAGCTCATGAGGCAAATGGGCTATGATGGACAAGGGATAGGCAAGGAAGGCCAAGAGATTCTAATCCTCTTTGTAGCTCAATAAAGGCCCAAGCATAAAGACCTAGGGTTCAGTGGATAAGAAGCAACACAAGTTCAACTCAAACCGCCTCCATCAAGGCAAGATGAACTGAAAAACAAGCTATTCCTATGGAGGAAAAGGTAGTTGGAAAAGGAGTGTGTAGCGAGCCACTCAAATATGCTTGTAGAGGCTTGGAAGAGGGCAGCAAAGAGATGATTCTACCATCCAAATCCACTCCAAATATCAAGGGACCAAGAAACCAAGTTTGCTAGCATCACCATAAACCCAAAAGGTATGACATAGTATCTTTGATTTGTTTATGTTGAAAGAAAAGAGGCCATAAGGATAGAAATTGTTGGAATTCTAGAAGGCCAAGCAACCCATGCAGAAACTATTTCTAGTATTGTAGATTGATTGGACATTAGGAGGCCAAATGTTGGATTCTTCACCCTAAACTACATCTCAAGAACCAAGCAACCAAGAAGAATTCTTGGAGAGTCTAGGTCAAGGGGAAAGAGGAGTTTCTTGCACTTGTAGTGTAAGGAGAAACAGTTGTCCAACAACCTGTTGTAGTAGTGAATGTCACCTCTAGCCATGAGATGGACAATAGGATTATGCCAAAGGCAACCCCTATTCATCTTTTATCTTCCATCTTGCAATAGAGGCACTCTTTCTTGGAGATTTTCTAGAGGATGATTCAAGGCAAAGAAGAAGAAGATGGAAGGGACTTGAATCTTTTAGGGACCAAAAGCTTGCAAAATGGCCCGAGGTTTGATCCAAATTGGATTCTCACCAAAATATTTTTGTAAACTTTATAATAAGCATTTAATTGTTTTTGGCAAAGTTGACAAAATGTTCAAAAATTCCCCTGGAATTTGAACAAACCATTGTGATGGTTGGCCTTCTAAGGGAGCCCATTAAAAATGAAGGTTGTGATAAAGAAGGGAATTCAATGGGGGAATGATGAGGAGGAAATGAAGAAGGGCAATGAAAGAGATGAGAGCTCAAATAAGCATTATGCTTGATGATCGAAGGAGAATAAGACATCGAGTTTGTCCCACGATGAGTGAAGATTGTTGTTGAGTCATGGTCATTTGCAAATTTCGTGCCAAGTTGTAGCATGCAGTTTGAACTCAGCATTGATAGAGAAAGTAAAAATAAGCCTTGAGCACAAATCTGAACAGGGGTACCCATTCAATCCTTGAGAGGATCTGTGTTAACGAAAAGAAATACCATAGGCCCACCATTTACAGATCAATAACCTTTTTGAAGAATTTATAGGAAATGGGTTTCGTCTCAATCAATTTTAAACAACAACATAAATAATAATAATTTTATTAAAGATAATCATATTTTTTGGAAACAAATATTTTAATATAAATTTAAATTATCTACATTTATGAGAAGAGAATTAGGCTTGGATTAGGAATAATAAATTCAATAAATAAATAATATCAAAGTGATTTAAAAACAAATAACTTGTTGAAACACAACTTTGCATGGAAAATGATGGAAGCATAGTATTATAATAATAACTTGTTGCACCGCTAATAAGAGAGATTTTTGTCATAAACAAACAAGTCGAGTTGCAGAGCAGCAAGTCCATGCCTTTAGGGCAGGGATTCCATTTCTTTTCGAGTACATGGGCTTGCGGTATCGTGCAAGAAGATATTGTTGGATCGGGTTGTGTTCTGCCATCGATGAGAGTTGTAACCATGGAGTGGCCTACTTCATTTTGGGGTTCACCATGTGCCCCTTGAATGTAAGTGGTAGACTCCCCGCAATAGAAAACACAACCATCCATGCAAAAGATAGATTCCAACAACATAATCTTTAAATGAAATTAAAGTCATACAACACATTTTAAAATATTTGTTGTATTGCAGATTTTAAAATTACATAGATTTGAAGAAAATATATGTTTACCGCTATCACTTAAACGTGAATAGTTTCCTCTACCATCATGCAACTGATATTACCACAAAAGATAATCGACTGTAGTGGGGTATCGGCATGAGAAAAGAAACTCTCAAATCTTTAAAGAATGTGCATTTAACTAAGAATCAACACGATATTCAACGTAATCAATGCATTGATATATATTTTTTATTACCAAAGAAAAGATAAATGCATATGACATTATTTTATTTTAACATTTCAAGGTGCAACATTTTCACACATAGAATGATTAAATGTGTTTACATGAATGTTTCAACCACGTTAAAGATAATGAATCGATGACATAAAACACTCAGAGTTGCTACCTAGACATGGAGGGATAACATTTCAACATGTGTTTAATGAAAAAAAACAAAACTCAAAACACGTTCTTGGAAAGTGGACACATGACATACATGAAGATGATCCCTTTCACCATGGTTGTGGGATAGGGGTTGTAAAAACAATGTCTAAAGTTCAAAGCCAGGGGTGACTTTACTGCTGGACAAGAAAGTGTTATAAGAGAAATATCACAAGTTCAAAGCTTTGGGTAACCATCTCCTTCTATCGTTGGATAGTCGCTGCCCCATGTAAAGTCAAGCTCATTGTGGATAGTTTCAGTCTCCTAAAGCAGTAATTTTAGGTATTGCAGGTTCACAGTATAGAATTGTTACCTGCAATGACTCATACTAATCACTGAAAAGTAAAACAATACATAGATATGGTGAAATCTTGTGACTTGAGTGCAAAATTATAGATAGATATGGTGAAATCTTGTGACTTGAGTGAAAAATGATAGATAGATATGGTGAAAGCTTGTGAATTGTCAAAAAAGTTGTGTTTCTGCAATTATTTTTCTTGCTTGACAAAGTATACATTATCATAAAACTGAAACAATACTTTTAATATGAAATGATAGACTTAGCAGCTAACATCGTTCCGATCCTGATAACAATATTTGAGTAGGCCAAGTTCTAGGATTACATGTAACTCTTCTCACAATGGTTTAGGTGGTTACCACGAGCCTCCCTATATTGAATGTATACTGAACATTCTTTTAGATTAAATTAATTTTAATATGATCAGTTATTAGCTTTTTGCAATGATCATCCATAAATCTTCTTCTTCTTCTGTTTTAGTAGTGTGGTTTGAAGAAAGCCAATGTTTCTTCCACTATTGACCATCCCATGCATCCAATGGGTACCTTTTTCATTTCTCGGATGAAAGATAAATAGTGGCACAAGATCACATATCCCAATCTTACCAGAACTGGCATTATTACCCACCCAAAAACTCCCATCATGGTTATATTCATATGAATTAAGTGAAAGATGTGTGTAAGTATAAATAGTTCTAAACAACAATTTGAAAAAACGAACCAGAGTACTGTAAAGACATAACATAAGAATATTAGCGTTGAATGCAAAGGAGATTATGACTCTACAAATCAAAACATAACTGAGGGAAGTCCAAGGATTTCCAAAACTAACAAAGAGTAGTAAATCACATGAAATGAGAGCAAATTGAAATATGTGGCGCTGCCAATTTTATATGTCGGGCTAAAGAGAGGGTGGTGGATATCATCTACAGGAGGGATTTTTTTTAGATTACCAATGAGTTAAGTTTATGGTAGATTGAATTTAAATAGTGTCATCATATAGAAATAATCAAGTATCGTTGAAGCTCACATATATGTATTATCACATGAGTTGAGTAATAATATTAGTGTATGTAGCTTAAAAACAATAAATTTGCATTCACATTTCAATTATTAGTCTCTTTTGAATTGTTTGATATATTTTTGATGATGCAACACCAGGTAATATAAAGAAATTTGAATAGCCATTAAGCTTATTTCCAAGTCGTTCATTTAGCGAATATTGGGCATTCATGGAAAATCATTTTCCAGATAATTAATTCATGAAAAATCATTTTCCAGCTAATTAATTCAACCATTGGTATTGGTATTGTAGCAGGTATGGGTGGCAAATTTTCTTACTGTAATTGAGAGGGGCGAATGCACCTAAACAAACATAGAAATTAAAACATGTTATCAACTTTTCATTATTTTTCTCATGGAATTAGCATCCACATAATTCTTTCTTTGTATATGATTGTATATATGATTGAAACAAAATTCTTGAAAGACCTATTAATTTGTCAATTATGCAAGAAACAAATAATATCTATTCATGCAATATTACAACGTAAACAGTAAATTCATGCAAATTAAAGCTTAGATAGTAAATTCAGAATTTTTGGCTCACCACAAAAACAAATCCCCTATTGCTTGAGGATGGCCTAAGGGCCAACGACACATACAGATGATCAGATAGCGAGAAACCCATGCAGAAGGTCAGATAGATGATACATTTCCTAAGACCTATGTTTGAACTTGCAGCATGTTATTACCCACCCACCTACATGTATGTTGTCCCATTACCAAATACCAAAAGAGATGGATATCACTAGTATCATCAAGAGAAAGAAATTCCAAGCAGAGGCTATTAATGGCAAGAGAAATACTTTCCAAGCAGAGGCCAGTACTGGCAAGAGAAACCACAAGAGTATCAAAGGGTAGCAAATAAATGGCAGCAAAGGGCATGCACATCCCAGGACATTTATAACATAGGCGTGGATGAGGTCGTGGAAAGAGTATCAAAGGGCATTGGGGATGAGGTTGTGGAAAGAGTATCAAAGGGAATGTAGAAACCCACGAGAAGCCATTGCCATGTTGAATTGATGAAATTTAGATACATAAGATTATATTTATATTGAACGATCTAACATTTAATGTTGGAGATTAATGTTTAACTTGAAGCCAACATTAATCCACCTTGTTGCAATATATACTCTATATATACTTCATTTCCTAAGTTTAGTTGTTGTTTTTGTTGAAATGAGGCCAAATAAGCCTCAAAGTTACTGATTCGTTAAAAAATAGTGTTGTACCTATTTGATAAGCTGAGAAGAAATGTTAGATATAATATGACAATTAAACTTAGGTTATATTGAAAATAAATGTATGAAATTGAGTGCAAAACTAATAAAAAGACGTGAACCGATTACAATAGTCTCTGCTGCCTTTAAGCAGGGACTAATAAGAACCCATGTGGTAAAACATATATTGTAGCTTGAATCACGCTTGAAGTGATTTGAGTAAAGGGATTGTCAAAAAATGAAATCCCCTACACGAAACATACATACATTATAGATTGAAGAGATACGGTATACGGGGAATTTATGGCCAAAAACCAATACCATATATATATATATATAAAACAATGAGAAGTAGGAAATTTTTCAAATCTAAAAGAATCCCACCTCTTGAATTGGGGATTCATGGCACCAATAGTATAAGCATAAGGTTCTTCCATGGGAATTTTTGAACATTTTCCCAAATTTTCCAAAAACAATTAAAATGCTTATTATGAAGTTTACAAAGAGATTTTGGCGAGTATCCAATTCGGATCAAACCTCCCTATTTAGCATTCAATTAGGAAAAATACACAACAAGGAAGAGTGAATGGATCAGTAGAATCAACATTAAAGTGGCCTCTTAGAGAATTTAAACGAGATGGGTTTCATTTCAATCAATTCCGAACAACAACATAACAACATAATAATTTTATTAAAAAAATCATAATTTTTAAGGGCGTTGGCTAAATGTTCTACCTTTTGGGTTTTTTGGCCGGAATCCGACGATGTGAATTTGGACAAAATCGTTATTTTATGTTGTTTAAATTGCATTTATGAATGCATAAATGGCTTCAGCGTGCTGAAAAATCCCTGGGGCACTCTGATTATACAAACTTAGCCACTCAAATTTGCAAATCCAGTCATTCATCACCAGATTTCAGGCAAAATCAAATGGAAAAAGTTGTCGAAAAACAACCAAAAGGTAGAACGTTTAGACTATTGCTTTTTTAAGAGGAAATATTTAATATGAACACAAATTGTCTACATTTATAAGAAGGGAATTATGAAATAGCTTAAATCTGAGGGAAACCTACTTATTGAATCAGCTAAACCAAAGCACTAACCATGACACGAGATCACCAAAGACTTAAAATATGCATAAGACAATACCCACCCAAGGATTCAATAATTTAAAACCGCAAGATATAAGGGATTGTCCAACAGTTAAATAAATGCAGGGAACCCTTACTCAATGAGGAAAGATACACAACAAATTAGAGTAAATGGATCAGTAGATGCACCAAATCCAAGGATGCAAAATGAGACAGAATATATGGACAAGGAAAATTATTAGAAAGAAGAACAAAAACACCAATTCATAGATGAGAACCCAGAATATTCAACCCTTTTTTATTTGGAGGGTATCCAATTCTACTAATGCAATAAGGAGATGATAATTTATTTTGAGGATTATGAGTAACAATAGTAGAAAATCCATGTTTTTTTTCTTTGGTTTCAACATACATTTGAAACCACATACAACTCCAGAAAGCGACCTCGAGAAGCACACCTCGAGATTCCACTGACAGAGCCTAGGTTTCCTGTGCTAGCCGCCATGGCCTCGGGCTTAGGGGATCGCTCCCAACCCCCGTCGTCGCCTGATCTTGCAGTGTTTCAGACACTGATATCCTCCTATTCAAAATCTTCCAAGGGCGCCCCTACCTCCAGATTCATCAAAAGACTGGAAGCAATCCCAAAAGTGTCGGTCCACTCCCCCTCTTCGAGGCCGTTTTCTCTCTGACTAGCCGAAAACGGTTTAAAAGGGCAATTAATAGAACTTTGGCCGTCCCCCAAAGTTATAGCTTTATGGCTAGAGTAGAACTGGAAGAAAACAATCAAAGGATAACTTGCTACAACTTTTTGTGGAAAGGGTTTCTATGTTTTTCTTTTTGAAAACAAAGTAGATCGAGACTTGATCTTCAGAAATGGCCCTTATTTCATGGGAACCAGAGGGATGTATTTGAACAAATGGACTCCAGACTTTAGTCCAGAGAACTATATCCCCTCTGTTGTTCCAGTATGGGTTAGGCTCCCCTTCTTACCCCTACACTGTTGGAATGACAAAAAAATAAAAAATATAGGCAACGCTTTGGGAAGGTTCATCGATCGAGCCGAACCATGAGATGGATTGTAGTCTTGTGCAAGGTTGTTTGTAGAAGTGGATCTGGAAAAAGGGATTCCAGAAGCAATACAACTCATCTTGGATGGTTGGTATTACATCCAAACGGTGGATTATGAACAACTCCCATTTAAGTGCAAATATTGTCATGAATATGGCCATTTCGCTAAAAACTACCCTAAGGCAACCCAGGAACATCTAGAAAACAAGGCTTCTGAGCAGTGGAAACAAGAAAAATGAAAAAAAGAGACGAATAGAGCAGGAAACCCGCAACAGGAGAGAAAAATCAACTCTAGACCCCCCTCACCAAGTAAAGGGAAATCTACAATACAGATCGAAGATGAAGCCGAAAGAAACAAGAACAAGTTTGAACCCTTGGAAACCTTGGATATAGAGTTGGTTAGCTCAAAGGAAAACACAGAAGAAAACACCCCTGTGTATATTTGGGAACAAAAACTGAAAAAAACAAAGCAAACTTTAAAGGACTAGGCAAAAGCTTCCCTCATAAGCACAAAGGAAGAAGTAAAGAGACACAAACAAAAATTAGAAGAGCTTCACGTTGAAATAGAAGACAAGGAACTCCACCACAAACACCTGGAGTAGGAGAAAAATCACTTCCATAACTACTTAAGGTCACTACACAATGAAGAAAAGGAATGGATACTAAATCCAAGAGCCCTGTGGCTACAAACAAGAGACAAAAATACATTCTTTTTCTATAAGCAAGCCAAAGCTAGACAACATAAGAATTCAGTAGAGGAAATTAAAACAGCCTCAGGGGAGATAATTAACTCCTTTGACGAGATAAAAAAAGAAGCCTCTTCTAATTTCAAAACTCTCTACACCCAGGATGGAGAAGATAATAAATACCAGAGGTTGCAGTTCATGGCTTCGATCCCTCAATTGATAACGGACCAGGATAATCAGGCTTTGACAAAGACAATCACTGAAGAGGAAGTTAGAGCAGTAGTATTCCACTTTGTTCCAGATAAAGAACTTGCGCCGGATGGATTTACTCCTCACTTCTACAGACAATGTTGGGAAATTATTAGAAAGGATCTTCTCCGCATGATTATATATGTCCAATCGACATGCAATATAGGAGGAGCCACCAATACCTCCTTCCTTGCACTGATCCCCAAAGCCAAAAATGAAAACACTTTTGATCATTTTTGAACCATCTCCCTTCACAATGTCTCCTACAAAATTCTCACCAAAATAATTGCCAACAAGTTAAAACATATCCTCCCAAGGATTATCCTCCCAAACCAAGGGGGGTTCAAGACTAAAAGACAAATCTGGGACAACATAATCCTGGTCCAGGAAGCAATCCATACTAGTGTAAAGAATAAAGAAAAAGGAATGATCATCAAAATTGATATGGAAAATGCCTTTGATAGAGTGAAGAATGAATTCCTCTATGAGGTGCTAAACAAATTCGGTTTCTAGAGCCCCTTTATCTCTTGAATCAAGGCTTGTATTTCGTCCCCATGGATAGCGCCATTGATTAACGACCACCCAACTACGTTCTTCCAAGCCTCAAAAGGTCTCAGATGAGGGTGCCCTCTCTCTCCGTTGTTGTATGTAATCATGGTAGAAAATTTAAACATAATACTAGAGAAAGAAAGGAAAACTAGAAATATCCTGGGCCTAAAAATTGTTAGGGGAGTCAGAAGGATAAACAACTCTCAATTCGTTGATGACACTCTTCTCCTTGAGGGAGCCTCCCAAATAATGGCTCAAAGATTTAAACTAGTCTTGGACCAGTATGAACAAGCCTCAGAAGGGCTTATCAACAAACTTAAGAGCCAGATCTACACATGGAACGTAAAAGCGGGAACAATGGCAAGAATAGCCCACATCCTCCAATTCCCCTTCACGATGGATTGGAAATACTTCAAGTATTTAGGTACGTCGATTAACATCAAAGCCCTCCCTGGAGAGGCATGGCAGGGGATCCTCCAAAAACTAAAATATCAATTTGAAATATGGCGAGCCACGTGGTTTAACCCAGCAAGGAGGGTTGTCCTAATAAAAGTAGTTCTCTCATCCTTCCCAATCTTCCAATTCTCAACACTCCACACTCCAGTTGGAATCAAGAAAGAACTGGCCAAAATCATAAGAAAATTTCTTTGGCAAGGAGGCAAGGATAACTAAAAAAAAATTCAATATGGTTAATTGGGCTATTACTTGTGCCCCTAAAGAAAATGGGGGGTTGGGCATAAGAAATCCGGAAAAGATAAAATTAGCTCTCGAAGCAAAGGTAATCTGGCGTGTAATCACAGGTGGAAAAGTATGGTGGAAAAAAAAACTCTGCAACAAGTACCTGAATAAAAAAAGAAAAAGAGGCATGGAAGAAGTAGACCTCAGACAAGCAAGCTCACCCATCTGGAAGCTTATTCAGGTGTCTGTTTCGTTAATACAATCCTGCCTCAATTGGAACCCGGGAAATGGAAAAGAAATCAATATTTGGGAGGACAATTATTCAGAGAGAGGGATCCTCTCAAATATCCCCTCACTGAATCAATTCAAGCTCTGGTTGTCCTTTGAAGGAAGATCCACTCTCTATGATATATCAAATTGTAATTTGAACAGTAATTGGGAAATTTGGAATCTGGGTGAGGTACCTCCCTTCATGAGAGAAGAGGCTAAATAGTTCCTTCTAGCAGTCTCCGGAACCGCCCCAGTCCGCCTTAGTCAAAAGGATGGCATAAGTTGGGGAAAAGAGGGTTATATAGTGAAATCGGGATACAAGCAACTCCTAGAAGGTTGTGATATCCCAACCAAATCATCCATCTAGAAAGATATATGGAAACCAAACAACCTTCCAAAAATAAACATCTTCTATTGGAAACTGACTCATAATAAACTCCTAACAGGGGAGAATTTGAAAAAAAGAGGCTTTATGGGCCCATTTAGGTGTGCTTTGTGTGTTAATATCCTGGAAAGTACTGATCACTTGTTCCTGTATTACAATTTCACTAGACAGGTGATGAACAATGCATATCTCGAATTAGTCTCCCAAATTTCTAGGACAACAAGTAGTAGAAGCCTGATAGGCAAATGGGAGAAACATTACAAAGGATCACTCCAGGGGAAATCGAATCTCAGTCGAGCATGGAAGTAATTGATAAAATTTGTCTGCTGGCAAATTTGGTTGGCAAGAAATAAAAGGATTTTCAAAGGAAAAACAATTCCCCCCCTAGTTGTAGCGATAAATGCCATCGGTCAACTAAATGAATTCTTGTCGACCAAGAAACCAATCACCCATGCAGGGGTTCCGATGAGAATAGAATAAGAAACATGGCTAAACAAACTAAACCTTCAGGAAGCCCCACCCTTATGCGGACCAAAAAATATTTCATGCTGGCGGCTTCAATACACTAAAGAGTTCACAAATTGGTTAAATACTCAAAAAAGTATTGTACTATGTTTTGATGGTGCTTCTAAAGGGAACCTAGGGTAGGCATGTGCGGGAGGGGTTATGTTCGGCCCTATATGACAAAGGATGATTACTTATTCATGGAATCTAGGAACTACCACAAACAATTCAACAAAGGCATATGCACTTCTCAAAGGGACCCAAATAGCGAAGGAACGTCAAATTAACAAACTGATCATTAGGGGACTCCAAGACGATCATCAGGTACTTCATTAAAATAACAAACCCAAAGAACTCAATGCTCAAGAGAATCATCGATAGAACCAGGGACACAATCTCGTGCATGCACCCCTGCTTCTACCATGTCCGTCGAGTCAACAATTGGAGAGTAGATGAATAGGCTAGCAAAGCCATAGGTAAAGGCACATGGCACTTGGAAATTCAGGGTAGGTCTACATTCCTATCCCCCCCTAACCATTCCAATTCCCCAGCTCATACACGTTGAGAACCCACTCAACAACCAAGCACACATGACTCTCCAGTGCAGCAACTGGTCAGGACGAACTCCCAAAAAATCTAGGAGATCAGTGTACTTCGCCAAATCCAAGAATGGGAGAAGTAGTACGTCGCAGCAGGAAAACAAGGATTTTCAGCACAGCAAAAGGTTCATCCCCCTTGGGACCCTACGCATGAGGTCACTTACACCTCGCTCCTCCTCCTCTCTCCTTATCCTTTCATTAATGGCACTCGCACTAACAGATTGGGAAATGATTGAGGTAAGGCTCCAAAGCACGTGGAAGATGGCATGACAACACACCTCGTCACAGGGGAGTCATCTAGCACGTTCAAGAACAGATGTCACATGGAACATTCAGGGAGGTCAGAGCCCGATTCAATGTTTAGACACACACAGGAAGGCAAGCAACTCAGAAAGAAATACAGGAGATAAGAAGAGCCCCCGAATTTCAAGCCAGGGTGCAGAACACAGAAATCGTCGGACAAGAATAGTCAAGGTGAAGGCCACAAGTCAAGACGAGAGTATAGGTTGGAGAAAAGGACGTAACAGGAACAACCATAGCAGAGGAATTACACGGGGAGATATAAAAAGGACGCAATTGGTATTGAATTATTTGAGCAATATCTCAGGCAGAATAGAAGCAGTCACAGAAAGCTCGATCGGAGCCCAAAAACACTCGCAAGGCCTTCGTCCAGGCAGTAGCAGTGGAAGCGCAGGAGCAGTTTACACCAAAATTCTCAAACAATTCACATCATCCAGTGGAATTGCTAGCATGGATCAGTGTCGAGGACATGATGATCGAGAGGAGGAAATGGTGGACGACAATTTCCTCACCACCCAGCATTTGGCCATGCGCTTGGATTCACATAGCAACACCCTAAATTTTACATTGGAAACCTTATCTCAACACTGAGCCCTGATCATCTAGCTCCAAGACAAGGTTGATTTCTTGAGAAGACAAGGGGAAAGGCTCGAGGAATCGCATGGAACCAGATCCTAGAATGTACCAAGACAAAGCTGAAGTGAAGAGGGAAAGAGCAGAGATATCCTGATCCTCCCAAATCTGAATGTCGCTCTGGACATGCCTCCAGAATAAGCGCCAGCTCAAGCTCCAGAGGAAAAGAAGTAGTAAGATTCACCAATAGTCCCAAATTTTTGTAACAATGGCTATGCCAAATTGCAGCTTCTAAGCAATAGCTAGACTAGTTAGTCTTTATTAAATAGTAACAACAATTTTTGGGAACATGCCCATGTAGTAATCTTTCGGATTTACTAGTTGTTGGGTTATTGATCCAGCACCCCCTTTTTTTCAAATTAGTGACTCCGATCATGCCTTTTTATATATAAAACATATTTCAGTTTCTGTAAAAAAAAAAAAAACAATAGTAGCAAATCAGTTCGAACCGCTAGCAAGAATTGAACCTGGAGTAGGAATAGTTGGGCATTCGATCTATTGAATAGAACTACAGAGCATCTCATACTAAAGGGATTCGGGATGTATACTAAAATGTCTATGAGTTATACACAGATAAATCAATCCAGTTAGATACAGTGCAATTAAGGCTCCAAGTGCTCACAATGCATTAAAGGCATGAAAATCATGAAAGATTTAGAAATTTTGCTTTTAATTTAGTTTTAAAAAAGAAGTTTAATCATTATATGATTTGTATTTTTCCCAACAATCATCACCAAAATCCGTCTATATATTTTTTGGTCAAATTACATTTTTTCATCTTTGAAATTATATTTTTGATTGTATAAATAGGTTTAGCGCCCCCAAACCCCTATTACACCCGGATTATACAAAATGTATTTAATTCAACAACAAGTAATTGATTGAAGGATGTGCATAAACATGGTTAAACTTTGTGTGGAAACCAAGTTTATAAATTGTTGCATATGATATTAAGAAAATGTAATTATTTCTTATTCATTGATAATTGTGACAACAATATTTATAATTCTCAAGAAAATGGATTCTTAATGATTGAACTTTAGACACAATTATATATTTTGTATTTCATTGATTGTTGTGACAACAATATTTCAACTTTCAAGCAAATATCTTATTAATGGTTGCACATAATGTTAGACAAGGTAAATAATTCCTTTTTTATTTATGACGTAAGAAATATTTCCTATTTTACTTAGGAAGTGATGGATATATCATGTAGGACATGATACATAAATGGATATGGTGCATTGATATTACATCTTCGGTTTGAAATAACTCTTGACAAAAGTCTTATGGTGTTGAGGTTTTTTATTCCATTCAAACTTGCTTTAAGTATTATGTCAACCTTCGAGACTTCTTGTACTATAGACCCTTGTTTTTGTTGTTTTCTTTCTTTTTTTAGTTAAGTAATTTTATTTAGAAAAATAAAATTACAAAGATAAATGTTGTAGAGCATTCAAATGACCTGTAGTTTTAAGATTTAAAAACATTTTTTTATTTATACATTTTTGAGTATGTTAATACATATATATTAATCTTTCCCTTTCCCACAAAAAAATATGTTTCTATTAGAAATCGTCCTACACAAATTTTGAAACTTTTCAATATTAATAAATTGTTGTGAATATAAAGAGATTTAGTCAACCCTCTTGTAAGAAGACATAGGTCCAATTATTCACGAGTAAGAAAATATATTAAAGCTAGAGATCATGAAGATAGGTTGAGAATCGAGATGTGAGTTGGTGTGTAAGGTTCAAGAGTTTACCTTAAACTTGAATCTGATTTCAAGATGTGACAAATTTGTTGAAGCCTTCTATTGTGGTCATTGTAAGTGTTGGTGAGGGTTTAAGCTTTGGACGCTTCATAAATGTAGAGAAATTGTTATCTCAGTGGATTCTAGCAAGCTTCTGATGGTTAACGGTCAGCGCTATGGATTGATCCCTCAACTAGGTAAAATTTGATGCAAATGGCTTCACTTTTTAGCTTAAATATGTTGTTTGACCTCAAATAATGCACATTTAATGGCTAATCAATGACACCTTTACATAAAGTTAAAGTTATTTATGTCAATGCTCATTTAATGGCTTATCAATGGCACCATTTCTAATATTGAGAGATATATATGTTAAATTTGACACGATAACTTCTCAAACAACTCATCAACTGTGTTATTACTACAATATGGTGTTTAAGCATGACTTGCTTAGGAAATCGGCCTAAAGAATTTAGTTTTTTAAGTATGAGATGTTGGGAACTTAAGTCGAATCATTCTTGTGGTCAAATTCATTTTTGATATCCCTTGAAGAAGCTTGAGCATGACCTAATTTAAAGTGGGAGATTAATTGATTGTGTTGGAGGTAGGATATGGATATGGTTTCTACAGGAGCGGACTAGGGTTCCTGTCAATATCAAGCTAAGGAAATCTCAATTTTCTAGAGGGTGGAGGATGTGGCACCGTAGCTGGAAATGGAAGAGGAAAACCTGGATTACTTAGCTAACCTATTGGAGGGCCAGCTGATGTGGACAAGCTCGATTATTCATACACACAGAACACCTGTGGGTGCGGGGAGGAGGTACCCTATAAGGGAACAATCATTGAAGGACGACACACTGAATAGACTTAGTGAAATGGCACAAATTCTATTCAATATCAATTCTAGGGTGGGATCGAAGCTAGAGGTGAGGGCATAAGGTTGCGATGATGGTTTCCCAGAGGAAATTAATGCTACTTTAGTCACACCAACTACAACACACAATGAAAGGATCCTACAAATATTGACTTTTTAATCCACTAGTTTGAAAAGACTTGAGTATTTACTCAACACTACAAAGGTATTGTACCAATGACCCAATATTGGCCTCCTATGGGGAGCTTGATCTTTCATTTTGTAATCATTTTGATTTCTTATCAATTAAACCGTAGGAAGGATTTATTGGAAAATCCTTGGAATCTACCCTCATGAGCAGCTCCACTATGGTTGAAGTAGGGAGCTAAGTGAATCCTTCTCTAGAAGGGGACATGAGACCCAAGAAATGAAAATGAATAAATAAATTGGAGCTATTAAGCTTGAACTTAGGGGCCAAAATCAAGCTCAATGATGTGATGTAATTGGAAGAAAAGGTGGTTTTCAGTCAGTTCCTTGGTAGGAAGATGAGTAGGGATAGTCTTGAGGAATGGACCAAGGAAAATTTTGAACTTATGGTTAGATAGCATCCTCACATTACAAATTTAGCTAAAGGATGGTTATTTTGGGTATTCAAAATAGTGATTGAGCTAAACTAAGTTTTTCATAGTAGATGGAAGTGGGGTTCTCAAAATTTATTTTTGAAGAAGTGGCATCTAGACTTCAATGTGAGAACTACACAGGTTGATATCCTTCCAGTATGGGTTCACATTATGAGTCTACATCTTGTTTTATGGTAAAAGGAGGTATTTGAAGCAATAGGGAATGCTCTTGGTTTGTACTATAAATCATATTACATCTTTCGTAATACAAGGTACTCATGGAAATAATATTAATGGGCTTAGAGACAATTAAGGAATTGGCAGAGGAAATGGTCATTACGTGTGGGAAAGGCTCTTACCAACTAACTTTGGACTATGAAGGCATTCCCTTTGAGTGTGGGTGATGCCATAGTTATGGGGATTTAGCAATGGACTGCTCATACCCTTATTAGAGGAAGGTATGGATGCACATAACTCAACCAAAATTGTTGGGAGTGGAATTGGTAGAAATTCCTATCATTCAGAGAAAACCTGAGGTAAGTAGTAAGAGGGTCAACAAAAAGCATCCAGTTATCTCACTAAAAAAAAAGGAGGATTTTTCATCATAAGGTGTTCACAAGGATCAAATTTTGGAGGTGGTTAGTGACAATAAATTTGACAAGCTATCTTTGAGTAAGTCCTCTTAGATTATTTCCCATTGCAAAAGAAATTCCACTAAAAATTTTCATTTTTGGATATTGGGGGTTACAGGTAGAACCTAAAGAGTTGGAATATATTAGTGAATTAATTCCTAGCCTAACTAACATAAAAAATCTTGTCTCCCCAACTTTCATTCCTTTACTTGCAATTGAAAGTCGTCTAGCGGAAGTTAATGTCCAAGTAAAGAAATTTGCATCCCCTAAGCAAGGAATATATGCATAGTTTATTTCTAGAGATTTCTCTCCCCAAGAATCCTCCAAATGCAACTTAAGGCTCGAGGGTAAGGGAACACTTGACTTACCTAGAAATGTGGTAGGGGGGTTAGAGTTTCTAGAAGAGAAAAATAAAAAACCTAATCAAAGAGAGAGAAAGTCTCACTTACCCATGGCACAAAAACAAGCATCCTCAGAAATCTAATGTGGAAAGTATCTTTCATTGATAGAGGCCCTGAGAAAAAATTCCCCTAGGGAGGGTGTTAAATGATATATATGACATTAAACTACCAAGGGTTGGACATATCCTCTAATAAATTGGCCATCAAGAGGTTAATAGAGTCATTAAAAGCCTCTATTATCTTGCTTCGGGAAATTATTGTTGATATTATGATAACTGCGGGAGGTATTAACCTCTACATGTAACCTTTGACGAGTCTAGAATATTCCAGGAAGCAAGAGAAACCCTATAAGGTTAGGAAATAACCTTCGAAGACAAGTCATCTCAAGATAATAATTTATATTAAATTATTATCCTCCCAGTTAGGTCACTTGGAGGACTATAAATAAGAGGGCACTGGAGCTCATTTGACACACTCACTCTCACAACAACATAAGTAAAAGTGGTGCGCATGACTAGAGGAGAGATGCACTTGTTGTAGTAGTAACTTGATCTTTGGTTATGATTGGACTTTATGCTTGGTTATGGTTTGGACATTCTTCTTGGTACGGTAGCTATGGAGAGAGGTATGCTACCTTGGTTGGATATTGGTTCCAGGGTTTGCTTTTGGAATTATTTTTTCTGTCAGGGTTAAGGTGCTCGGGGATGGCATTTGTGCTTATGGTTGGGTGACAATATTTATATATTGTCTACAGTGAAATGAGCACACCTTTTATTTCTAACAATTATG
This sequence comes from Picea engelmannii, assembly GCA_009831015.1. Lineage (NCBI taxonomy): Eukaryota > Viridiplantae > Streptophyta > Pinopsida > Pinales > Pinaceae > Picea > Picea engelmannii. The sequence continues at coordinate 423,420 of ML788656.1, forward strand.
ACCAAAGGAGAGAAAACAATACATGAACTTTCTAATTTTTTGAGTGGGTGGGATTTCAAATTTATTTATGTTATTGGGAGATATGGTGGGGATATAACTGGATGGTAGAGGTGCTCCTTCACCCAAACCAATTCTTGTTATTTTCCTCCCGACCTACGGGTTTCCCTCTTCTCCATGGATATGAGAAAAGAACTTTATGTTATGAATGTTTATAGGTCATACTCGAACAAGATGGACTACTGGGATAAGTTTTAAAAATTAGAATGCTTCTGGAATGACCTTGTGGTGATAGGGGGACACCTAAATTTCACTTTAGAAGCCTTTAAAATATAGGGACCTGTATCCCAAATAGATTTCCTATTGGGATGGGTCTTCATAAATTTTAGGAAGTGGGCCTATTGGACATTGGACCATCAAAGTTGTCTCCAACCTAGATAAATAAAAGAACTAGGGATGATATAGTCACAAAGAGGTTTCACCAATTTTTAATCTTTGAAGTCTTTATAGACAAAATTACTCGAGTAAAATAGTGGGTCGCCTCAGGAGGAGACTATGACCACTGCCCATTTGTATTAGAAATAGTTGCTACATAGAAAAAGCTAGCTAGTACCTTCAAACTAAATCCAAACTGGATGAAGATGGAGGAGTTTGTAAAGATTAAATCTTGTTGGAAATCATATGATTGATCCTCAAGGAATCAACTTAGATACAATTCCAATAAAATTTGAAAGAGGAAAAGAAGGTGGTATCCTAATGGGATAAGGACAAAAAATGAAAAGATCACAAGATCTTTAGAGAATTGGAAGAAGGGATGGAGATATTATATAATAGTACATGTTTTGAGTATTGAATGAGACCCAAAAGATGTAGGTGAAGCTATTGGAAGAAAAAAAGAGGAATGTGTTGATGTAAAAAGAGAGAGAATGGAGGATCGAGAGTAGAGCCATTTGGCTTCCAGCAAGCGATGAAAACACCAAGATCTTTCATATATATATATATATGCAAACATAAGGAAAAATAAAATCTCTATTAGAAAAATTGACAAAGGAAATGATAGTTGGGCAACAAATTTGAAGGACATTGCAAAAGAAGTCAACTACTTCTCAAATATTTTCAAGGAGGACTCTCGGGAAACTATTATTGAAGTTATTAGGCTATCCAAATCATTTCCTAGTTTTTTCACTCAAGAGGACAACGAGAAATTGATGAAAGAAGTGGGGAAATGGGAACTACTACAAACTTTACAAAGATTCCAAAGGGATAAAATTCCAGGGCCATATGGCCTCCTTGTGGAATTCTTTTTGGGATGATATTAATTCATAGAAGATGATCTAAGAAGAGTGGTGGAGGCCACTAGAACCACTAGAAAAATGCTAGGAGCCTTCAACACTACCTTCATAGCCCCGATTCCTAATGAGGATAACCTTACCTCTTTTCAAAAATGTATGCCAATATCATTATGCAATTGTATCTATAAAATCATCTCAAAATTTATTTCCAGGACACTTAAAAGGGTACTATCAAAAAAATAACTTTTGAGAGAAATTTTTGTTCTTAGAGGGAAGACAAATTCATCAGACAGACATGATAGCACATGAAAGCCTTCACTAAATCAAGGTCATAAGTCAAGTAACATTGGTGATATGTAAAATGTCATGGATATTCCATTTGATAGTTCATCACAACAGACCTAATAAAATACTGAAATATTTATTGTGAAGGTTAATTTCCTTTATATCACATATTCTTTAATTATTTCTTTTCTGCTTAAAATGTACGAAATAGATGAAATGTAAAAAATAGAGAACATAAACAAATATACACACCATCCACAAATAAACACTAGATATGACTCGAGAAACCCAATACGAGAGAAAACCCAACTAGAAGGTGAGGTCGCTCTGCTTTCTTTTCTTCGAATGCAAGTACAAAGAAAGAGGCACCCTCTACGAAGTTGACTTTGATAATGTGGCCTATATGGCTACTACAGAATATCTCCTCCTCTGTTATGCTAACAAAATACCACTCTCAACTGTTATGTGTTGGCATGTTTTACAGGCAGCGTATGCTTGTCATTGATGGCAAGTACAGCATCGATGATGGCTTGAGTACAGGTACAATGTGCCAGGTAGGCACTAGAAGTATTTTGGGGAGACGCAGCAGAGCAAGCTCGTGAAGACCAGAAGAGATAGTGTAGAGGTGCATGCAAAGTGCAAGAGTGTGCTTGTTAATTTGATGGCAAACAGGCAGGCAAGGAAGATCAGCAGCGATTATGGCATGGAAAGATCATGGCACCACAAAGACTCCATTTCGAAGTTTCATAGACCAGGAAATCAAAGATCAAAGGAACATTAACCTTTGAAGTAGCGAACCCCGAAATCCTGAAAGGCAAAAGATCAAAGCATGTCAAAGACTCCATTTCGGAGTTTCGGATACCAGGAGTTGGAGGAGTCAAGAGTCGAAACTCTTCATCACAGGAGTCCCGAAGTCGCGAAATGCAAAATCGTGAAATGTCAAAGACTCCATTTCGGAGTTTCGGATACCGAGGGTTGGAGGAGTCAAGAGTCGAGACTCTTCATCACAGAAGTCCCAAAGTCGCGAAATGAGAAATTGCAAAATGTCAAAGACTCTATTTCGGAGTTTCGGATACCGAAAGTTGGAGGAGTCAAGAGTCAGGACTCTTCATCACAGGAGTCCCGAAGTCGCGAAATGCGAAACGCCGAAACGTTGATCTGACTCCATTTCGGAGTTCCGAATACTAGGAGTTGGAAGTGTCGAAACACTTCACCACAGGAATGTCATAATGCTGGAATGCGGAAATGCGAAAAACACCTTTTGATGTAGGTTTTGGATACAGGGAGTTGGAGTGTCGAAACACTTCACCACAGGAATACCGAAATGTTGGAATGCCGAAATGCGAAAAACACCTTTTGGTGCAGGTTTCAGATACTGGGAGTTGGAGTGTCGAGATACTTCTCAAGAGGAATGTCGAAATGTAGGAATGATGAAATTCGAAATCGTCAAAGCACTTTATGGATAAATGCTTGGTCACAACTGTGGGCATGTGAAGGAAGGAGATTGCAAGTTGCAAGGCTCCATTTCATGATTAGGAGTTGGAAGAGTCAGAGTGACTTGCAACAAATTCGCAAAATGAGAAATTGCGAAATGCAGTTTTGAATAAGGTTGTGGACACAGCCAATGGTCACATCTGCGGAAGATGGAGGAAGGAGCTAGTGCAACCAAGCTCCATTTCATAGATCACGACTTGGAGAGTCGAGATGCCTCACAACAAGAATGTTGAAATGCCAAATTGTCGAAATGTGAAATGGAGAAATAAACGCAAGTCACGAAAGAACCCTCATAACAGGTGTGTGGTCACCGCCTGAGGCCACATGTGGAAGGAAAGGTGAAAGGTGCCAAAGGAACAAGACGCAATAGGTTCACAGTGTAACTGCTAGAAACAAATGATTTTTTTTGCCAGAGGACTTAAAGAGACTTCAGGGTGATCGCCACAGAAGATAAAGAGACTCAAGGCATCTGCCAGTGGAATGAAGATTGTTCATAGAGGCGATTGACAGATGGAAGAGCGTTGAAGCTTGTAACTGCAACAAAGAGAATGAGCTCGACTGTGACAGATAAGACGAAGAGTCTCGACTGTTGGAGAGGCTAAGGAATCTCGGCATAACACCCAGTGATGATGAACGCATGGGTATAACCACCAGAGAAGCTGAAGAATTGCAATGATGATCAGGAAGAGGACTCGACATGAGGAGAACATACAGAACAAAGAGAGTGTGTTGATGCTCGAGTGAGCGAAGCAGTGGCAAGGTGGAGTGACAGTGAATATCCCGATGTGAAGAAAAATGGTGTTGGAAGTGCATGTAGAAGGATTTCACATAGCATGCACATGGTGCACAGAGAATATAAGTATGGAGAACAAAGAAGAGAGTGGAGTTGTTGAGAGTGATTCATGCATGTAGAAGGAGGTAGTGTGCAGTAGCTGAAATGCACAGAAGAGGAATGGTGCATTGAATGGACATGGTGCACAGAGCATAAAAGGCAGAAGAACAGAAAGCACAAGGAATGTGTGCAGGAAGATCGTGAGGCAGACAGAGCAGGGCAGTGTATCATAACAGTGATGAGACTAATAAGCAATTGATGAACATTATATCACTGTAATTAGTTTCAGTAGCAAAGATTTATATTTCAGGGTGGTTGGGAGGTGCTAGGGAGGATTGTTGTCCTCAGAGGTTCAAGTGGGTGCTTGAACACAGGGAGTTGTAGTTTCCATCTGGTTGCAGCCAGAGAAACCAGGGTGGCAGGGTGGTGTAAGGGAGAACTGTTGTTATCTGCTATACAGGTTGGTGCCTGTGTGACTGGAAGTTGGTGCTTCCATCCAGTTGGTGTTGGAACACTTAGGGAGTTGTTGCTTCCTTCTAGTGGGTGCTAGAGAAACCAGGGAGTTGGTGCTTCCTTCTAGTGGGTGCTAGAGAAACCAAGGAGTCGGTGCTTCCTTCTAATGGGTGCTAGAGAAACAAGAGAGTTGGTGCTCTCAACAAGTAGCAGCTTGCAAAGCAGAGGTTGTAGCTTCATTATGAGTTGGTGCTCATAAGTATGATAATGTACAGAATGTAAAGACTATGTATCATATAAAGAAGAAGAGGTTTTTACCCTTTATGGGTTTCCTCAAGAAATATCTATCTCTGTGTATCTCATATGTGTGAATGATGTTGAATGTTCTATTGCATACTTCCCTGCATTATTGTGATTGTCATTGAGTGCTCTGTAAAGAGTTTAAAATAAGCATAATTGTTTAAGCATGGTAACAACTGATTCACCCCACCCCCCCCCCCTCTTAGTTGTCCAACGCTTGGTATCAGAGCCGACCCCTTTTATCTAAGGGTAGATCATAGAGATTACACATGTCAATCCATGAAGGAAATTCAACCAATAAGGCCCCTTTATTCAATGGAACAA